>JBBHKE010003283.1:76832-92411 GCA_037447655.1 Zygnema cylindricum
GCTTAAAACATGAAAATACTCTCTGTAACCTTCAGATACAAGCTTATCGAAGAACTCAGATTGTAAATTTAACATGAAAATTCAACAAAATGAAATCAACAAAATGCATAGGAAATATTAAAAAAATTGTACAGAAAATACACAATAAAACTGTTTAAAAGTTCAGTTAACCTTGGTATACTTTTACCAAGACTAATGTGTATTACTCTAATAAAAAAAGTAACAACAGTCAAAAGTACAAAACATTTAAAAGTAGCACAATTAAAACGTAACAAAACTGAAAGGTAACAATACTAGAAAAAAAACAAAATTGGTTTTCAAGAACCAAAGAATACTGCCGTATTGTAATCTTCCTACAGATCTTTCCGAAAAATTCTTTTCCCAAAAATGTAATTTTTTTTGAAAAGTAAAAACATTGCAAAAAATAATCTCATTATGTGTAATCAGAACCATTTTCATATGGTTCCAATTGACTTGAAAATTTGTCAAAATAACACATAAAAGACATGTAAAAATTATAAAGGATACGTAAAACAACTAAAGTAAAACAACTTAAAAGTACAATTTAAATGTTAGACTCAAGAAGCTATTCGAACATAGACTTCCAATGTCTCTCATAAAAGTACAAAATTCGTGAACACAAAACAGTAATAAAACAATAATATGCTAATATTATTGAGTATAATATTACCATAAGGCAATAGTATACAGACCGATGGCAAAATAAAAAACAACAGGAGTTGATGCTCCCTTTTTTTTTTTATGATTGGTACGAAATAGAAAAAGTAGCTTCCCCTCCGATATTGAAATATCCGAATTCTCCATAATTTCCGACCGACAAAGGGAAATTATAGCTTTCAAGAGTATATTTATTATCGGGTAAAAAAACAAGAGTATAAGAACCGGAACGGGATAAGTTCAAATTTTCCGCTTCGAAAATTACCGAATTAATTGGTTCCGCACCGATATTTTTGAAATCGACCACATAATGAAAAATAGTATCACTTCCATCGAACCAAGAATCGACTAACTTTTGCGAAATTTGTAAGTTTTGGTTCATATCTGAAATTCAAAAAGAGTAGAAGGGAAGGAAAGAAACATGATTTTAGGATAAAATAAAAAAATTAAATAAATAAACAATTATAATATAAATATAAGAGTAGTGAGAAAAGTAGTTCAGCTCCAGTTGTTTCAAATTGCCCTTCATTTTTTATCGTTAAATACACACTTTTTTTAATCTTAACTTCACTCAAATTATAAAAGAGGGAGAGAGAAAGAGAGAAGGACAAGAAGAGGTCGAAAGAGGAAGTGAAGAGACTGAAGAGGAAGGGCGAGGAACAAGAGAAGAGAAGGGAAGGATAAGATGAAGGGAGAGATGAAAAGGGAACAGAGAGAGAGAGAGAGAGAGAGAGAGAGAGAGAGACCGACCGTTTGGAGGACTTGTCGGTGGACTTTGCTGACTGGGAGGGTTTCTCAATATGTCGCCTTCTGGAAAGGGAGGTTTTAATATTTGGGGTTGTGGAGATTGGGGTTTTGGAGATTGGGGTTTTGGAGGTTGTGGTTTTGGGGTTTTCCGAGGTGATTTTGTAAGAGGTGGTCTATCTTTGGGGTCGAGGGGGTTTTTGTTTTTTTTTTTCCAAAATTGTGCCCCGCAATCGTATGTCGTTGTGTAGTCATAAGTCTCCGGTAGTTTGTTGGGACATGTGATCATTTCCCCTGTAAAATAAACAAAAAAAAGAAAAATGAAATAACGGATTATTTTTATGGACTATATTTACGGATTTTGTCAAAATATCGATAGGTCGAACATCTAAACTTTTTTTTGTGTGTGTGTTTTTGTTTATTTTGTGACGGAATTCCGTGAAAATACTACGCTAAAATATGAACGTATAAAGAACTTTTCGTTATTGTTTTTCCTCACGTTTTATAAGTATTTATAAGAACAACATCTACTATAAGAATATTGGAAAGAAATTCAACAAGAATAAACAATTGAAGAAAAAAGGAATAACTGATTATTTTAACAGACTTCGTTTACTGCTTTTGTCAAAATATTGCTACATTGAACATCTAAACTTCCTGTTTTCCTTTAATTTGGGACATTTTTTTTTGTGTATTTTTTTTAGTTTTGTTGGTCGGAATTCGGTTAAAATATGTACATATAAAAAAAAGTTGTGGTTGTTGTTGTTTCCTACGTTGTTAAAATATGGATTCGAACAACATATATTATAAAAAGGTTAAAAACGTGTTCAACGGAGGTTGACGGAATAACCTGAAATTTTATAATTTGTACATTGTTGGCTGTTCAGAAAAAAAAGATACATTCCGTTGAAAATAGAACACATATAATAGAATTGAAAATGTCCCAAAAAAAAATCAAATGTACTTTCGAGCACAATGGATAAATGTACCAGACACTTCGTAGAATTTTTTTCTTAACCATTTTTATGTGGTTTATACTTATTATCTCTTCCAAATGTTGCAAAAAGAAGAAAAAAAAAAAGGAAGTGTCAATAGAATGAACCTCTTTCTTTTTGTTTTTCATATTGAGAAACAAATTACAAAAATTGAAAGATACAGTAAGAAAGATAAACTCTTTTTGGTTTTGAAAGAAAATTCTCATTTTTTTTCAGATTATATGTATAATATGTATAAAGTATAGAAAAATTGTACTCACTTGTGTTTTTATTCTCCAATCTAATAGTGAAAGGACCTTTGAATTGTCCAAAAATATCAAATACCGCGCCCCAATTAGTGTGGTTCATCGGTAGAAAAACTTCCGAATCTGACTGAAAGATTAAAAGACAAAAAAAAACTGAAAATGTTAGGGAAGAAGAATTAATCGCTTCCGAGGGAAAAAAAAATAAAAAAAATGAAAAGTGCCTCTCCTACGACTTTCACGACAGTGGTAAGAAAAATATTAAAACTGCACACATAAGTCAAAACAGATAGATGATAAACAAATGATTTCACAAATGCATAAACAATAAATATAAGCCACTAATCAACAAAACAATAAAACCGCTTATGACGGGAACTTTCGACGTCGCGTGACGCAATGCCATAAATGCGAGAAAACCACAAAAATTCCAGATTAGAGCAGGCGTAAACGAAAAAAACAACAGAAATACGTTCAAAAAACGAAGTAACTGTTTTAAAAAAGAAGAAAAGAAACATACAGTTTGGATACTGGCGTGGGTGACGATTCCGGGGCCTCCCACATCTCGAGGGAGGAGGCCGATCCAATACTCGTTGCTCCCTCTTTCGAACGAGAGCCGCACATTTCTCCTCGGGTAGCTGCAGTCCACTATGCATGACGTCAGCAGACACATAAGATGACGTCAGCAAAGTAAAAAGATGGCTACAGAGGACAATAAAGAAAACGTCAGAAAAGAAGGAAAGTGGCGATAGAGAGCTATTAAGATGGCATCAGCGAGGACGAAGGTGACATCAGCGAATGATGACGATGACATCAGCAAGAGAAGAAGACGACGATGAACCGTGCAGAGGTAAGAGAAAAGACTAATTGTGACGTCACGTCTTGTCAGCATGTGATGAAGTTAGCATCGGCAACCAAGGAAGATGATGTCAGCAAAGGATGAAAATGGCTTCACCAAACCACGCAGCTGATGTCAGCATACAAGGAAGAAGGTGTCAGCAACTAATGAAGATGAAAGAAAAAGACAATGAAGGTGAAGTCATCAAAAGAATAAAGACGATGAAGACAAAATAGATGTACAGCCATGTACGGACCTTCTATACAAAAGCTGCTCGAAGTAATTTGGGAAATTCTTCTCCTCTCCCTCCACCGCCATGGATTGGAAAGCCTCTTTTGTCATATCAAAATGTATGTTTCCCTCTCCACACCAATTAGGGTCTCCTCCTCCGGGACAAAAATCCGTCACCGTCACGGTCACGGGTTTTCCGGAACACAGGGGACTGCTTGTGCACATCACCTGCCCGAAAATGAAAAAGGCGCGGGAAAAATAATGGCAATAACATGGATCAGAAAAAAGGAAGAGGTGAAAAGGTTGCGTCTTTACAATCCTGAACATCCTCAAAAATAGATGACCAAAAATAACCCGAAAAAAAGAAAAAACTCGAAAAAATCGAGGAAAAAACTACGATAACAACCAAGAAATGCTACCAAACAAATGCAAGAATACTATGTTACTATTACTGTTGCTAACATTTGTAAAGTATTATTATTATTTTCATTTACCTCGTAACATGCCCCACATCCCCTCCCATGCTAGTAGAGTGCATAGCTGACAGCTGTCGCCATGTTCCCAAAGGCCCTCGACGAGAGAGCTCCATAGCCGCAATTTCCGGCTGACCCAAAATATCATTTTTTTTTTTTTAGTCAGCATATACTAGAAGTTGATCACATGATACGTTCGTATGTCACACCATTAGCAAGTGGGATTCAGTATTTTCGTACGAGATAAGATATTTACAGAGCTGTTCACACAAAATCCTTTGAACTTTCCATAGCTGGTGGAATTGACCATAATTTCATGTGTTGTAAAAGATATTATTTTCTGGATCATATGGAAGAATAGGAACCATCAATTGTATTTCATAATGCTAAGTAAGAGCGTTGCAAATCCATTATTAAAAGTTTCTAGAGGGGTTAATATATGTGTGGAAAAATATCGAACATTTATTCTATGACATGATTTCCCCAACAAATTGTGGATTTTGAGCAATGCATCCATCGAAAAAACATGCACAAGTTTTCACTTTCATAATAATGCTTTGACGACCATACATTCTAAGGATGAAATGTGCACACATACATGTAATTTGAATTAACATATACACTCGAAAGAAAAAAAAAATTAAGAAAAAAACTTACTGTCTGGATTTCCCTGACCCGGATATCCCGGATACCACGTGGCGGTCGCATTCTCCCACGCCTTTGTCTGTTTAAATGTCGACAAAAAGAGGAAGCCAATCAGAAGCAAGTGCCACGTGGTAGATTGCCAGTTTGCCATGTTGCCAATCCTTAGCTGCGATTTTCAATGTGGCAATGTTCACAAAATTTTCCTTGATTGCTTTCTACAAAAGGAGAGGAGAGATGAGAGAGAGAGCGAACAAATGATGTGTTTATAGTTTGCGCGCGTTGCAAGGGAGCGCGTGATTTTCCGTACGGAAAGGGCTCCGGATTTCACGGGAGAGGATCGTGATCGTGAGATACGGTGATTCGGCTAACTTGCGGAGCTGGTCGGTGGGATTTGAAAGACGGGAATCCGGCGAGTGCCGACAAAAACACGAATCTTTATTCCATTTAAAAAACAGCAAAAAAATGAAAATCGATGCTGTGAAGTGGATCTCGACCTGTTTCAACGTTCAAGATTCGTTTAAACAGAGTCGGATAGATTCACCTTTGCCAATCAGCATCAAATTAGCATAAATAGAGCGGACTGCAATAACGTAGTGGACTTCAGTTCCACAGCTGTACAAATCGAAATGTTTTGGAATGTCTGCCCAAAAATGACTCAGCAGTTTTTTTTGGCGTTCCACTAACAAATGTTGTGAGTTTGTGACAGGTGAAGAAAATCACGAAAGACAATTGATTAGAATCAGAGTGGAAATCATTAATAGAGTGGACTGCAATGCTGTGGTGGACTTTAGTTCTAAGGCTGTTCAAATCGAAATTTGTCGTTATCTGCCCGAAAATGACGGAGCACTATTTTGGCGTTCCACTAACAAACATTGTGAGTTTGTGACCGCGGACGGTACACCGTGAATCGTTATTAGCGTTTAAGAATTATTAGTGTCAATAATTAATTAGTGTTATTAATACTAATTTGGGCATTGCAAATTTTTTTTTTAAATGTTTAATTGTAATTTCTCTATAACGCTGATTTAGGTACACCGGATCTGCCGTCATTATATAAACAGTAAAATAGGTAAAAGTACAAAACTGTCTAAATTAGAGTTATTAACGCTAATTAGACAGTATTTACATTAACGTAGAAAAACAATTAGATTTATCAATCCTATTTTAGGTTCAAGGTTCAAAATTTGGGGGCGCCGAATTAACGCTAATAGCGATTCACGGTGTACTGCTAGGATTTGCAATGTCAGAATCAATGTCACTGTCGATGTCAATCTAGCAATATTGGTTCGTAGTTGTGGTTCAATTTTGGTCGCACGTCACGTCCCGCATTTTGTTCCACTTTGTTTCGTTGGTAATAGTTCTGCTCATACGTTTTGTTTCATATACAAGGTTTTGTTTTCTACAGTTTCGTGCGAGTAAAGTCTATCAAGACTTTAGTAAATTATACCTTGAATCGCTATTAGCGTTAACAACGCTAATTCGTTGCCCCCAAATTTTGACCCTCGAACCTAAAATAGAATTAATAACTCTAAATGTTTTTTTACGTTAAAAGAGGTACGGTCGAAATAGCGCGAATAGGGTGAAGTTCCATCGGACGAAAAGTGAGATTGTTTACTACAAGCCGGACCTCTCCGTACTATGTCGTACCTCTTATGTTTTTTTTAACCGCGAACAACATTACAGAGAATTTTGCCAATATTCTCAAAAGGTCTGAGAGGTAACAATGACCGTTGATATTTTTTAGAAAAATTTGAGCCGCGACACGTTGGATAGCCAGCATACGTGTCAAGACGTCAACCAACGGAAATCGAAAAATTTCACACATAACATCTCTATACAAATTATAGACCTTCGTTGCCGTTGTGAGAGAGGGGGAGGGGGAGAGGGAGAGGGAGAGGGAGAGGGAGAGAGAGGGAGAGGGAGAGGACGCGGAAATGCGACTTGGTCGTATAATGTTGGTCGAAAGTCGAAACTTATTATGATTAAATTTCCGTACTTTACTCCCGTATGTTTGTGTA
Organism: Zygnema cylindricum; assembly: GCA_037447655.1. Taxonomy (NCBI): domain Eukaryota; kingdom Viridiplantae; phylum Streptophyta; class Zygnematophyceae; order Zygnematales; family Zygnemataceae; genus Zygnema; species Zygnema cylindricum. The sequence continues at coordinate 83,697 of JBBHKE010003283.1, forward strand.
CTGTACGGTACACCGTGAATCGTTATTAGCCTTATGTACGCTAAATCGGCACCCCAAAATTTCGACATTGATACCTTAAATATAATAGATTACACTATTTAAGGACGTGGAACATAATCTGCCACATTTCTTGGAACTAAATTAGAATGACTGACGCTAATTTTTTCTTTGCACTAATAATTTCTATACGCTAATAACGATTCAAGGTGTAGTGTACTGTACTTTTGTAGAATGTATAAAAGTACTTCAGCGTTGTGTATCGGGTGAAATTTATCGCAATATATCCAATATTCGATAATCGAATATCGAAAGGTTAGAGGGCTCGATATATCGATACGGGACCAACAAAAAGTATCGCGGTATATTTGGTAGGAGTGGGCTCCGTACAGTTTTAGTACGGTCAATCATAAGGTCGACAGCACGAAAAATCGTACGGTAAATAGAACGCAATACCCCCCCCCCCCCCCCTCCCCCCTCCCCCCACTGAGCGAGCGCCATGGGCGGGGAGGGGGGAGGAAGGCTTTTGAAAAAAAAAATGACTTCACTTCACTTGGATATACCGCTATAAAAATGGCTATATTTCACCGATATATTGACTCTATATGCTGACAAAAAAATAACGTACTGATTTTTGGGAAATTTCACTTGTTTTTATGCCCTCTTACCCCTTCGACAAGATATATTTTAACAAAAATTGCATTTATTTATTATTTTTTACTATATATATTTTAATGTAAAAGAAAATATCACTGTAATATGATTTGTGTGCTCTCATATAATCCCATCATGACATTCAGTATGGACAGTAAATGTCGTACTGGGATTTAATGAGAATATAAAAACATGTTTACAATTACAAACGTAAAAGGTTGAGTTTATACTAATCGAATGATATAATGATTTTGACATTATTACTATCTAAAGGGTTGTATATGGTCTTAAGGTTTAAGGTTAAGAAGTATAAACAATCTTTATGGCTTAAAGCTCGATTTTTTGTGCGTAAGTGATGCTCAACTCAAATTGGGGTTCAACACTTTCGTTCCACAAAACATGAACCGTATTGTGATATGCGACACGAGATACTATACATATACATACTGTAATACTGTATAGCATATATAAAACCTAGTAATGGGGTTTATTAACATTATATATGTACTATTTAATCAAAAATTACATTTTATTCATCTCGATTCTATACATATAATGCCCCCCGATAGCCCAATATTAGTCATTGGAATTATTACGATAGAATATTCAACAGTACACAACAAGCTCACCGATACACAACAAACCTCTTATGATTTAGATTTTAGGCTTTTTTGGGGCTTGAGGGCTTTCTAAGGTTTGTTGTCGCCTTTTTAGGTACCGCTTGAATCTCTTCATTTTATAACAATATGTTACTATAAAATTTACGATAATATGTAGAGTAAAAAACGTTAGCGTGCGGTTTGGAGATTACGATTTGGTGTCAACCAGCTCGTCGAAGTTCGCGCTTCATAATAGAGATGGGTATTGAGTGGTAATGGCACTCAATTATGAATAAGAGCCTCCTCTGTGAATTGATGCGGGGTAAAGGCAAATGTACTTCGAAGGGGCTTTTTCCCTTTTAACGGATAAATGTTGCATTAGGCTATTTCCGCAACTTACTCGTAGATAGATATGTGTAACATGTACTCTTCTTATCGCCACACAAAAGTTGTGCAAATAGGAAATACGAGTTTTATGCACGAGTTTAGGGAATTGTTATCGGTTTTACAAGCTCCCAATGCATGCATGGTGTTTTAACGAGATCGAAAAACCTTTAAAGAGGATTGACAAACTAGTTGAAAGACATACAACGATTATTTTCCTCGCACAAAGAGAGAGGTAGCCAAAATTTAGGGGAATAAAGGTCCTCGAAAGGGATGCACACCCCGTCGAGGTAGCTTCCACTCACCCAAAGTGGTCTTCGAAACTAAATTCACCACGTTATCATCGAGTTGCTGAAAAACGAGCATGATATGGGAACTTTGATAGTTTTGACACAAAACTAACCCTCAAAATACTCCTTAGACTCGGCTTAAATACTTTAAAAAATAACTATAAACAAGGTAAAATGCAAAGTTTCAAAATTGGGATAAGGGACAAAGTGGATTTGCTTGTAACGCAAAGTGGTCTATCAACACCATTTGACTAAAGATACCCTACAAAAGTTCAATTTTAGCAACTAGGGACAACCTAATGGAAGGTTAAAAATGATTTTCTCTATATTGAATCCCTTCCCACGTATCATTTTATCGGGAGAATGAGGTGAACCAAACCCGAAATGGAAAGTCAATGGACGACTGGTGTGATAAAAAAACGGATCGTTGAACTCCGACTTAAAGTCATTGTTAATGGATCCAACACGGAAAGGTTGGTCCTAAACATGATTCTTAATAAGATGTCGAAAGAAGAATGAGAGGACTCAAATAGGAAAGATAGGGGACTATGAAGTAAGTGGGGGGCATAGGTAGAAGGTGACCCATATTCGTTAGATAATTGTTGAAAAGACAACCTTGCAAGAGAGGGGTCGTCAATATACTTATGTCCTTTGACAAGAATAAAAACAAAGATTATAACAACCATGACTTGCTAAAATGTCCCTCTTTAACACGGGTAGTATAAGACTTCTAATAATCCTCCAATATGTAGGATTAGCAAAGGACAAAACAATAACAAAAGTTGTCAATAGAACGTTCTTTCAACCAAATAGAAAAAGTGTGGCTTTCTATCTCGATGGGTCATTCGGTGGAGCTAGAGGCCATAGTTAGAATTTATAACCCCTCCTTTTGTCACACTTCTTTCAGTCTTCGTGGCGGATGGGCCTTAAGAGTTACCCTCACCGAAAAAAGACCGAAAGTCAAGTGAGATTAGAACTTAAATAGTTAAGCCAATATTGTTTAGTGAATGCTACGAACACGATATATCTGGCTCATTTTAAATGTAGGCGGAAAAGGGGAGGGGGAGGGGGGGGGGGGGGGGGGCTTTGATTACGAGACCTCAAGGTTTGTAAAATCTCCACTTTCTCGTACATTTTTACAATTAAGTCTACGCCAAGATGGTTATCAAGAAATGTGGGAGATAATTTATAGAACGAGGAGTAAAACAATGAGTGATTCGTGACATGGCTTGAAGGAGGGATGACGTACGGGACCATATGTCTCGATTAAAAGCAAAAAATGTAAAAGAGTTTTGCTAAGGATGATGGAAGGAGGTTAATGACAAGAAAAAGGGAGCTCGAAATAATGGCTTTTGCAAGGTTTGATGAATGGACAAACATGTATGGAAAAAGACCTTCTCGTCTTACCCGAGGTGTAGGTCGAGGATGTCGTTCCCGCTCACGCCATTTAGATGGACATGTTTTAAGGAGGGACCTCTAAGGGTTTTTAACGTGGTCATTTTTCTAGGAGAGTGGGCTTATGTTTAATAATGACTAAAAGTCAAGGCCCATCTATTGATGCGACTCAGCATGGTGAGCTACCCTAATATTTTGGCGGATATAACAATGATAGCTGAGGAGCCAGCTGGTGTAAGGTTAAGCCCTCAACATGTGGAAATTTTGAAGTACGTCTTTAAGGAGAAAACAATACTCTTTCATCCGCTAATGTAGGCAAAGTGTACCAGCTGATACCCGAGAGGTGTGGTCACCCACAACCGATATTTAGTACAATGAACTCACCAACAATGTTATTCAGGTTGGTCGCGCAGGGCGTATTGCATTCACAACTACATTAAAAGGTCACAGGTTAAAATCTTGGCCGACTCATCACCTCTTTAACGAAATTGTCTACTGTATCACCCAATTCGTAAAAACGTAGCACGATATCAAAGCGAAGGGGATCAGGCTAATTGTGGATATATGCTCGACTACATCTCGAAAGCGGGATGTTGATGTATGTTGAAATGTATGTATTTTTTAGGTCTTTATTGGAAAAATAAATAGAGTAAGTCAGCAAAGGCAGCTTGCTTCTCGCTCAACTCTCTCCGGTCCCCATACTTGTTGCAGTCACTGAAGACCAGAGAGAGAGCTAGAGCCATGGCTGTCTAAAGGGGATAGGCTGATTCGTAGTTTGTGCCAAAAGAGGACTGCCAAAATCAGGATTTGATCCTAGTACCTACAATCCTTAAAAGCCGTTGGCTTTAGCCAATAGCTTAGAGTCGACGTTGGAATACATAGGGTACAATAGCTATTTATAAAGATACAATAAGAGAATTCTAAACAGCAAATAAATAACCAACAGCTGCTTTAAACCAGATTTGAACCAAGGTCTATGGTAATACGTATAGTGGTGCGCCTTATCCAATAAGGCATTAACGAAACGATACACATGACAGGCTTAAAAAATTTATAAACATTATCGCAACAGCTAATTAACAGGAGACTAACCAAAAGGAGCAATTCATGCATCTACGCGAATCTGAACCGTATAAAATATGTTTTGATCGGACGACCGGCATTATAGCCGCCACGCGAAGTGAGCTTTCGGCGGCATACCGAGATAGCGTCACGCGGTGCCACGTGGCGCCACATTATTTGATACCGGAGAAGATGGGAGGAGGAACCATGGCTTCCGATTTTACAGGTGTCACCTTGTAGACCTTGTCGTACAATGGTCGTACAATAAGTACATCGCCCATTCTACCTTCTTGTACTATATAGTGTTCCTATTGGACTAGGGTTTAGTAGTAGGTAGTCATGAGTAGGCAGACTAAGACTTAGTGATATTTCGGTACCTCTCTCTAAGAGAGCTTGTAACTATAAATGTCATCTTTGACCAGCCATAACTTAATGCTCGAGTGAGCAAATTCAGTGATTCTTTTTGCTACGGACTCAAGGGAGTCCAAGCTACACAAGGGTGTAGTCAGTCAGAGTCTTTGCGTGCCAGGGTGGCACTTATTCAGTGGGAAAGTCAAAGTGGGGAATATTGTCCAAAACACATATTTAAGCTTTGCATTTTGTGGTGGAACTAAGCACACAGAAGGTCTTCTCTTCACAGGGGTGAAGGTATATTGGGGTTCTTATTGTCAAGGGATCATTTATTTGGGTTTATATCAACTTGGAGTCGGCACTATCTAGATTAGCTTCTTTTGGATCTGCGAATTCTGTGGGCAATGGAGCCCATAGAATTTCAATGTACGCAAAATGTGACGATCGGTACCCATGCGGGGTGCCAAAACCTTTTTTCGCATACATCTCCTATCATCATACTTTCCCAGTATATGAAACCAGTTCCATTAATGATTCGTACCCTTGAGTGAGGGCCCATAACCTGAAACTCTGAGACCTCCATAAGTCCTCAGAGTGGACAGCTTCCAAGAAGCCCCTAGGATAACTCTGACCCCTTTGTGTTTCAGCAAAAACAACTGCCACCCTTGCAGACAAAAACTCTTACCACCTTTACCCCTGGAAGGCAAGACTCCCTTGAGTCGATAGCAAAAAGAATCTCTGAATTTGCTCCCTTGAGCATTAAGTTATGGAGGGTCAAAGTTGACCTTTTGTACAGAAGCTCTCTGGGAGAGAGGGTCCTATCTCCTAATTTTTCTAAGTCCTATCTCTCTCACAGACTCTATCTCTTGATGTACGAAACCAATCAGTTTACAATCCCGTACGCAAAAGTATAACTGCCGGTGTACTTTATGTACGGACATTGTACGACATGGCCTAAATGGCGACACATGTCATATCCGGATTTGGTGTCATAATCTCCGGAGATAGCACAATCCAATGAAATTTCGCCACGCGTCATCCGATGTGGCGATGGCCACAAACCGCCGAAATCTTCTTCCGCGATCTCGGCGCTAATTCCGACCGTCCGATTAAATTCGAATTTAATCGTAGCCGTAATAAATACATGCGCGGTATTCGTTTCACTTAAGAAATAAATGACCGGTATTGATTTCTTGTCCCTACCGTAATCCGTACTTATACATTACTGGATCTATGTATCCCGTAAACAATTACAGTTAAATGATTTATCCTACGTATACATGTTTAAATAAATATCAAACTATATAGTACGTAACACTAGTTCTAGACTTAACGGCTAAGGCTACCGGCTACCTGCTGTCTGCCGGCCGGTAGGTACCAGGATCAAATCCTGTGGCCGGCACATATCTTTTAGATAAAATAAATCCCTAACTAATATAAATCTCCCGTAAACCTCTGGATAGCCTAGGTAGCCATGGCAATAGCTCCCTCTCCAATTTCTCAGTGAGTGCGACAAGTTTGAGAGTTGGAGAGAGAAGTTAGAGGTAGACTGCCTCGGCTTCTTTCTATATTTCTATTTAGACCTAGAAAATACTAAAAATGGACCATTAATTTCTACAATTCGAACCTATAGTGAAAGGTCTTATTCTCAAATATCGGCCAACTCATCACTCCTTTCAACGTCTTTGCCCACTCTATGAACTCGATTTTACTATTCTTTATATTGTCTCTACGAATCTTAACATTGTCTCTGCGCTCGACATAATGTCTTGGAGGTTTTCTATTGAGATATCTTATAACATTGGCTAAAATGGGAAAGGAAACAAGATGAAGAATTTTAACGTAGTCCTTGGCTCAGATGGGATTATATTTGATCATAAAATGTTTAGCTAAATACAGAGAAAAGTTGGCTAGGCTTAAAACAATTATAAAGATTAATGGAGATTGTTGAATCAAATTTGGTGTTAAGTACAGTACACCGCCAATCGCTATTAGCGTAGTGTACGCTAATTCCGTCCCGTTTTTATTGTATTTTTATTATCCAATTGCGTAGCTTATTCTATTTTTTTCTATACGCCATTTAGGGTTATGTTTCATGTACACCGTTAATCACTATTAGCGTACTGTACGCTAATTCCGTCCCGCTTTTTTTTTTTTATTCTCAATTAGCATAGTTCATTCTATTTTTTTTTCTCTATTTAGGGTTAATTTTTTAGCGTTGTACAAAACGGAAGTACGCCATCTTTTAAATAATGTGGTGTACGGTTAGAATCATACCGTACAAAAGGTACCTTTTTAAGTGAAAAGTACAATTCATTTTGTTTAGTAGCCGCGGACGCATGAGAATGTGCGGTCGAAAAAGGGGATCAAATCGGGTTGTCAAATATCACGTTCGCTTATATTCGTCCAATAACCACGTTTCGACTTTCGACTGCGTGAACGTACGATTTGTGTACGATTTGTCAGATTTTGTACAAGTACCTATATTAGTGTAAGCATGTTTGCGACCGACATTTGCTTTTTTCAAAGACCCAAATTAGAATTATTAAACAATTAGGGTGGAATTCCATTAGGCCGTCCCAGTAAATGTACGGAAAATTCTATTGGCAGCGTTTACTGGAAGACTATTCCATTTTGTCGGGCTAGTAACAAACCTTCCTCAATTATGATTAGCGCCATGTAGGTTAGAGTCCAGATTTGAAAATCTTAAATAAAATCTTCAAACGGAAAGTTAGAACGAAATATCTGTACGGCCGGAGGAAGTTAATGATTCGTACGTAAAGTTTGCGGCCAGATTTTTGATTTTGAAAACGGAAATCAAAATTTCGAAACAGAATGGCAAAAAGACGCTGCAAACTTTGAAGGTCGCGGCAAACTTTGAATGTCGGTGGATGTCAGACGGAGCGTGCGAACAAAATTTCGGCTCACTTGCATCCAGCGTGGCAGGCGGCACATGGACCGTACGACGTAGGCCCATGGCCTATACGACGTGTAGACCGGTGATCGCTTGTTCAAAGCATATAATTTTTTTCTTTTTCACGTGTACCAATGGTACACGTCTAGTATCGTACAACTCTCCTCGCGAGGAGACTATCGTGACACTGGATGATGTGCGCGATTGCTTCGCGGATTTGAAAAAGTGGAATATCCAACGGCCAGGAACTACGCCTACATCATTCGAGCTTCCCGACAGCTTTCCAGTAACGATTTTTAGTCTGACAAAAAAAAATTTAAGGTACGGCATGGTACGAATATGTACGAGCTTGTACGACGTCCAGTAAAAACCACACTTTTCTTTTAATGGAATTCCACCCTTAGGGTGACGCTCCATTAGACGAAAAGTGGGGTTCGTTACTGGACGCCGTACGTTTTCGTACACCGCCGTACAGAGACGTACAATAATTTTTGTTTTGTTGGACGAAACATCATTACTGGAAAGCTGTCAGGAAGCTCCAATGATGTAGGCGTAATTCTTGATCGTTGGATGTTTCACGTTTTGAGATCCGCGAAGCAATAGAGCACATCATCTAGTGGGCCCCAACTCTCCTCGAGGAGGAGAGTTGGGGCCCACTAGATGATTTCCATTGGTACACGTGAAAAGGAAAAAAAATATCTACGTTGTTCAAGCGATCACATGCGTGCACGTCGTATATGCCATGTGCCTTCTGCCACGTTGAATGCAGGTCACGTGAAAATATCCTCGCACGCTTCGTCTGACATCCGCCGACATTCAAAGTTTGCCGCGACCTTCTAAGTTTGTCGCGTCTTTTTGCCATTCTGTTTCGACATTTTGATTTCCACTTTCAAAATCAAAATCTAGTCGAAAACTTTATGTACGAATCATTAATTTCCTCCGGTTGTACAGAAATTTCGTACAGATATTCCTTTTGTAGATTTTTTTAAAGATTTTTAGAATTTGGACTCTAACCTACGTGGCGCCAATCATAAATGAGGAAGGTTTGTTACTAGGCCGACACAATGGA
>JBBHKE010003283.1:92421-195703 GCA_037447655.1 Zygnema cylindricum
TAACCGAATAAGTATGCAGGATGTAATAACGTTTCACGATTAATACGTAAAATATGGCACAAAGGTGTTTACATAGTATAAGAATACAGTTACAGTAAACTGTACATCATCTATAACCAGTTATTTACTTACTTTTAGTTTAATAACACAGTTAAAGGGTTCTGTTTAGGATTAATTACCGAATGAGTGTTCAAAATTTGTTATTTAGCTATTTAAATTAACTATAAATTCAATCTCTTTGAGCTGGTGTTAAGTTTGTTTTGAATCAGTATATGATTTTACCTCTTTTTGTAGGAGCGAAGGGAATTTTGATGTTAGGTTTTGCTTGAATTTGATTTTCATTCATTTATTGACCAATATCTACTACATGTCAAATGACATTGACATAAGAATATGATACATTTGTGGAAACACGGTATAAAATGCATAATTAGCACTTTGCAATAATGTAGGACGTATGAATAAGCCAATAACTACGATTTGTCGCGTTCCCTAAGATTTGCGAATTTAATATTGTTGCTACCGTGTCAGATTTGCGATGCTAATCATGATGTCACGTACTTCCACGCTACCAAAGAGTACAAAGTACAATAATGCTGGATTGTATAGATAGTAAGAAATTTTCATTTTTTTTTGTTTTTTGGTCAACCCTCCGTAACCGACTTTTTTTTTTCCGGTGAATCAACCGCCCGCAATTGCCCGCCCCCAAAATTAGGAAACCGAATCTGTTGCGGATCCGGCGCGGGCGGTCGGTTAGAGGTCCGTCACGGTTTCGGTTGACCGTTTGTGACCTCTGTGGTGTAGTGTACTTTTGCCGAATGTATAAAAGTACTTCAGCGTTGTGTATTGGGTGAAAAGTTATCGCGACAATCGAATATCAAATGGTTAGAGGGCTCGATATATCCATCCGGGACCAACAAAAAATATCGCAATATATTTGGTAGGAGTGGGCTCCGTACAATTTTAGTACGGTCAATCATAAGGCCATCAGCACGAAAAATCGTACGATAAATAGTACGCAATATCCCCCCCCCCCACCCCCCTCCCCTCACTGAGCGAGCGCCATTGGGGGGAGGGGGGGAGGCTTTTGAAAAAAAAATGACTTCACTTCACTTCACTTCGATATATCACTTTAAAATGGCTATATTTCACCGATATACTTAACTCTATATGCAGAAAAAATAATGACGTAATGATTGGCTTGACTTTTAAACATTTTTGGAAATTTCACTTGTTTTTATGCCATCTTACCCCTTCGACAAGATATATTTTAACAAAAATTGCATTTATTCATTCTCTTTTACTTGATATATATTAATGAAAAAGAAATTATTATTGTAGTATGATTTTTGTGCTCTAATATAATCCCATTACGACATTCATTATGGACAATAAATGTCGTACTCGGATTTAATGAGAATAAGAAAACATGTTTACAATTACAAACGTAAAAGATTGAGTTTACACTAATCGAATGATATAATGATTTTTGACCTTACAACTATCTAAATGGTTGTTTAGGATCTTAATGTTTAAGGTTAAGAAGTATAAACAATATTTCTTGCTTAAAGCTCACATTTTTTCTATCTGTTTATATGAAAACTTAATATTGTTATGTGTTTTACTAACTAAACTTGGATTCGATTAATGAGTCTTGTACTTTTGGTCTCATGTGTTACAAACTTTTTGTACGTAAGTGATGCTCAGTTCAAATTGGGGTTCAACACTTTCGCTCCACAAAACATGAACAATATTGCGATATGCGGCACGAGATACTATACACTATACATATTGTAATACTGTATAGCATATATAAAACCTAGTAATAGGGTTTACTAACATTATATATGTACTATTTAATCGATGATTCCATTTTATTCATCTCGGTTCGATACATATAATGCCCCCCCTTCTTGTTCGATAGCCCAATATTAGTAATTGGAATTATTATCATAGGAACTTCAACGGTACACAACAAGTTAACCGACACACAACAAATCTCTTATGCTTTAGATTTTACGCTTTCTTGGGGCTTGAGGGCTTTCTAAGGTTTGCTGTCGCCTCTTTAAGTACTGCTTGAATCTCTTTATTTCATGGATTGACTACAATACGACATTATAAATTTTAAGATAATATGCAGAGTAAAAAACGTTAGCGTGCGGTTTGGAGATTTCAATTTGGTGTCAACCGACTCGTCTAAGTTCGCGCTTCATAATACAGATGGTTATTGAGTGGCAATGGCACTCAATTACGAATGAGAGCCTCCTTTGTGAATTGTTACGGGGTAAAGGCAAATTTACTTTGAAGGGGCTTTTTCCCTATTAACGGATAAATGTTTCCTTAGGCAATTTCCGCAACTTACTCGTGGATAGATATGTGTAACATGTACTCTTATTATCGCCACACAAAAGTTGTGCAGATAGGAAATACGAGTTTTATGCACGAGCTTAGGGAATTCTTATTGGTTTTACAAGCTTCCAATGCATGCACGTTGTTTTAACGAGATCGAAAAACCTTTTAAGAGGATTGAAAAACTAGTTGAAAAACATACAAAGATTATTATCCTCGCACAAGAAGAGAGGTAGCCAAAATTTATTGGAATTAAGGTCCCCGAAAGGGATGCACACCCCGTTGAGGTAGCTTCCTCTCACCCAATGTGGTATTCGAAACTAAATTCACCACGTTACCATTGAGTTGTTGACAAACTAGAATGATATGGGAACTTTGATATTTTTGACACAAAACTAACCCTCAAAATACTCCTTAGACCCGGCTTAAATACTTTAAAAAATAACTAAAAACAAGGTAAAATGCAAAGTGGCCAAAGTGGGGACAAAGTGGATTTGCTTGTCACGCAAAATGGTCTTTCAACACCATTTGACTAAAGATGCCCTACAAAAGTTCGAATTTAGCAACTAGGGACAACCTAATAGAAGGTTAAAAATGAATTTCTCCATATTCAATCCCTTCCCAAGTATCATTTTATCGGGAGAATAAGGTGAACCAAACCCGATGTGGAAAATCAATGGACGATTTGTGTGATAAAAAAACGGATTGAAGAACTCCGACTTAAGGTATTTGTTAATGGATCCAACGCGGAAAGGTTGGTTCCTAAACATGATTCTCGATAAGATGTCGAAGGAAGAATGAGAGGACTCAAATAGGAAAGATAGGGGGCTATGCACTAAGTGGGGGGCATTGGTAGAAGGTGGCCCATATTCGCTAGATAATTGTAGAAAGGACAACCTTGCAAGAGAGGGATCGTCGATATACTTATGTCCTTTGACAAGAATAAGAACAAATATTATAACAACCACTACTTGCTAATATATCCCTCTTTAACATGGGTAGTATAAGACTTCTAATAATCCTCCAATACATAGGACTAGGAAAGGACAAAACAATAACAAAAGTTGTCAATAGAAATAGTCTTTCAACCAAATAGAAAAAGTGTGGCTTTCTATCTCGATGGGTCATTCGGTGGAGCTAGAGGCAAGAGTTAAAATTTAGAACCCCTCCTTTTGTCACACTTCTTCCAGTCATCGTGGCGGATGCGCTTTAAGGTTACCCTCACCGAAAAAAGACCGAAATTCAGGTGAGATCAAGACCTAAATAACTAAACCATTCTTGTTTAATGAATGCTACGAACACGATATGTGTGGCTCATTTTAAATGTAGGCGGAAAAGGGGAGGGCTTGGATTACGAGAGCTCAAGGTTTGTAAAATCTCCACTTTCTCGTACATTTTGACAGTTAAGTCTACGCCAAGATGGTTATCGAGAAATGTTGGAGAGAAGTTATAGAACGAGGAGTAAAACAATGAGTGATTCGTGACATGGCTTGAAGGAGGGACGACCTACGAGACCATATCTCTCGACTAAAAGCAAAACAAGTAAAAGAGTAATGCTAAGGATGATGGAAGGAGGTTAGTGATAAGAAAAAGGGAGCTCGAAATAATGGCTTTTCTAAGGTTTGATGAATGGTCAAACATATATGGAAAAATACCCCCTCGTCTTACCCGAGGTGTAGGTCGAGGATGTAGTTCCCGCCCACGCCATTTAGATGGACATGTTTTAAGGAGGGACCGCTAAGGGTTTTTAACGTGGTCTTTTTTCTACGAGAGTGGGCTTATGTTTAATAATGACTAAAAGAGAGGGCCCATCTGTCGATGCGACTCAGCATGGTGAGCTACCCTAATGTTTTGGCGGATATAGTAACGATAGCCGAGGAGCTAGCGGGTGTAAGGTTAAGCCCTCAACATGTGGAAATTTTGAAGTAGGTCTTTAAGGAGGGGACAATATTATTTCATCTGTCGATGTAGGCAAAGTGTACTGACAGATACCCGAGAGGTGTGGTCACCCACAACCGATATTTAGTACAATGAACTCACCAACAATGTTATTCAGGTTGGTGGCGTAGGGCGTATTGCAATTACAACTACATTAAAAGGTCACAGGTGTATATATTGGCCGACTCATCATTTCCTTTAATGAGATTGTCTACTGTATCACTCAATTCCAAGAAATGTAACACGATATCAAAGCGAAGGGGACCAGGCTGTAGTCCTTGGCTCAGATGGGATTCTACTTGATCATAAAATGTTTAGTTAAATACAGAGAAAAGTTGGCTAGGCTTAAACAATTATAAAGATCAATGGAGATTGTTGAATCAAATTTGGTGTTAAGGAGTTCACAACTAAAACAAATAAACACGATCAATTGAAGTAACCAACAAATGTCGGTACACGTGTTAAAAAACATTACTGTACACCGCGAATCGTAATTAGAGTAAATTACTCTAATTCGGTCGCCCTAAATTTCGACTCTATCACGTCAAATAGAGTAAATGATTCTAATTTTTTCATTATGCTATTTAAGGTAAGGTTTAATTAGCGTAAAAAATTCCAATATAAGTTCGTTTTAAATAGTGGGGAGTACGGACGACATCTGACCGTGCAGAATTGTACTTTTATAAGTAAAAGGTACAAATAATGATTTAATAGAATCGCGCTCGCACGTGAAATCGCACTAAACGAAAAATCAATCACATCAAAAAAAAGCCGTTCGCATAACTCTCGTCCGTCGACAGCATCGTCGTCAGTGTGAACATTGACTGACATTCAGCGCGTCAAATAGTACTAACGTCATAATGACGTCAAAACGGACTGACAGATTTTGTACGTCTACGTAATTTAGTGTTCATAATTTCAGCGTGGATAATTATTGCCGACATAACCCAATATAGAGTACTTAAATAAACTAGAGTAGACTTCCTCTGTGAAAAAGAAATATCACACAAATTAGCGTTCATAACTCTAATTGTTTTTTTTTGTTTTTTTACTCTAATTTTTTCTTTACTCTAATTACGATTCGCGGTGTAGTTCCTGTCGATATTTGATAAGCATTGATATTTGCTACATCAAACAACAGTAGAAAAATCGTAAATTGGTATTGTAACACTATTTGGTTAGGTGGCCCATAACAATAATTTGAGCACCCGTTCAACTCTTTGCAAAATACTAATTCCATACCAGTGTGAATAGTACAGTTCACTCTTGTCTAAAGCTCTCCTGCTGTTGCCACTTGCCAGCAGAAACCTACGTTGACCAGAAAGGAACGGGTAATCGACACATGTCAATCGTCACTTCCGAAATCGGAACGCTTCCATTTCTGACCTTGAGTTATTACGTGCGGAAAATTATGGAAGTACGTACTATACGACATAAGATACACACGTAATGACGTAATACATGAGTATGTGAGCGATAAATACGCATAGAATACGTGATAACCACGTATACAAGTTTTCGTACCTTTTGACACGTTCAATCTCCGTGCCCTAACCAGCAATTCGTAGCATACGGTAGTCCAAGTCTGAAATTAGGGTTTGCAGTGCCAGAGAAGATAAACAAGAAATATAAGGAACAGGTCAGAAGTTCATTCTCGCTATTTCCGTGCAGTTTCTCCGTCGGAAACAATTGCTAGTTCTGTCTTTTACACAGGTTAAAAGGATTCATTTCTAGGTTTTGTATATTTTGTTCTGTTGAAGAAGAACAGTGAGCATTTAGGAAAAGTTACTTTTATACTTAGGGTTAACGTGCTTTTTAAAGTTTACATTCCACATTCATCTGATCTAAGCCGCTTTATAAGAGGAAAAACAGATAGTAGAGGATAAAAGAAGCGTTGTGGAAGTCATACTTGTTAAGTTCCTCACTAAGTTTTTGAAAAAATAGATTGAAACTCCTGTCTACCTTCCGACTCCTCCATTTCATTTCACTTAAAGAATTTGGAAGAAAGAGTGAAAAAAAAGGAAGCTTCGAAACTATGGCTTCTGCCAATGATGAGCCGGCGAAACAGCTTCTTCCTTTTTTGCAGAGAGCCGACGAACTGCAAAAGCATGACAGACTTGTGGCATACTATTGTGAGAACTCTCTCTCTCTCTCTCTCTCTCTCTCTCTCTCTCTCTCTCTCTCTCTCTCTCTCTCTCTCTCTCTCTCTCTCTCTCTCTCTCTCTCTCTCTCTCTCTCTCTCTCTTTCTCTCTCTCACACTCTCTGTGTCTGTCTCACTTTCGCTCCCTCTCTCTCCCTCTCGCTCTCCTTCTCTTTCCCCTCCCCTTTCTCCCTCCCTCTCTCCCACTTCCCCTCTCTCCCTCATGTTCCTCTCTCTTTCTCCCTCCCTCTCTCCCTCTTTCCCCCTTTCCCTCTCTCCCTCTTTCCCCCTTTCCCTCTCTCCCTCTTTCCCCCTTTCCCTCTGTCCCTCTTTCCCCCTTTCCCTCTCCCCCTCTTCCTCTCCCTCCCTCTCTCCCTCTCACTCTCTCCTTCTCCCTCTCCCCCTCTCCCCCTAAACCTCTTTCCCTCTCTCCCTCTTCCTCTCCCTCCTCCCTTCCCCTCTCACCGTCTCCCTCTATCCTGCGCTCTCTCCCTTTCCCTCTCTCTCTCTATCCCTTTCCCTCTCTCTCTCCCTCTCTCCTTCCCTCCCTCTCCCTCTCTCCCTCTCTCTCCCGCTCTCTCTCTTTCCCTTTCACCTCTCTCCTGTCTCCCCCCTCTCCCCCTCTCCCTCTCTTTCTCTCCCCCTCTCTCCCTCTCTCCCTCTCACTCTCTCCCTCCCCCTCTCCCTCTTTCCCTCTTTCCCTCTTCTCCTCCCTCCCTCTCCCTCTCACTCTCTCCCTTCCCCTCTCTCCTCCCTCTCTCCCTCTCTCCCGCTCTCTCTCTCCCCCTCTCCCCCTCTCCCCCTCTCCCCCTCTCCCCCTCTTCTCTCCCTCTCTCCCTCTCTCCCTCTCCCTCTCTTCTCTCCCTCTCTCCCTCTCCCTCTCTCCCACTTTCTCTTTCACCTCTCTCCTTTCTCTCCCCCCCTCTCCCTCTCTCCCACTTTCTCTTTCACCTCTCTCCTTTCTCTCCCCCCCTCTCCCTCTCTCCCCCTCTCCCCGTCTCCCGCTTTCCCTGTCTCCCTCTCCCTCTCTCCCTCTCTCCCGCTTTCCCTCTCTCTCTCTCCCTCTCCCCCTCTCCCCCTCTCCCTGTCTCCCTCTCTCCCGTCTATCTATCTTCTATGTTCTTTTCCAGTTTTTCAAGCTTGGGCCAGTTTCCTATCTTTTGAGTTCTTTTAGCTGGAATTGAAATGTTTTAGTTTCCCTTTCATCTGTGGGTTTCACATGCTTCATTCGGACATTTTTGTCAGGTCGTCTATATGCTATGGAAAGAGGATTAAAAATTCCGTCCAAGGAACGGACCAAAGATACAAATGCGCTTTTGTTATCATTAATGGGCCAACTTGAAAAAGTGAGTTTTGCTACCATTTGCAGATTATGGGATGAGGCTTCATTTGTAGTCTCTTGACATTGCTATTGTCACATTTACTACACGTGAATGGCTGTTAACTGGTGCCCTTTTTTTTTTTTTTTTTTGGTCTCTGGCAACAAAATTTTGTTGTTGATACTATTTTGTTTTTTGCTCAGCGTTAGTTCTTCAAATGGTTCAAAATCAGCCACGTCATTCGGAAATGAATTAGATTGATAACACTGTTATACATTCTATGCTATATATATTGTCACTCTAATGGCGATTGATGGTGTAGACCTATTTGCTGTATTTACACTGCCTGTCGCTGTTACTCTTAATATCACTCACTTGGGTTCAGTTTTTTTTGAACGAAAATAGAAAATAGTGCTAATAACATCTTTTAAGAGAGTGGACTACAAGTCACCACGTCTCCTTGCACTAAAGGTTACACAGTATCACACATTATAATTCTACATTTACACTAATAATTTATTCTTGCTAAAATCATGGGCAGTGTAGTCTGAATGATACAAATGTCCAAGCAAGTTCATATATGTTTACAATAATTGATGTGGATCATACTATTTTGGCATCCGTATTAGTAACCAATCTGTTCCGGCGGGCCGTGTAGCAAGTATTGGGCATCATTGTCAACATGACATTGTTACAATTCACATGAATATATGGTGGTGACTATAGAAATTATTCTGGGCCTAGATTGTATTTCCTATTTTAACATTTCACACTGCCTTACAGTCTAACCTTCAATGGCGGGGGAATGAAAGGATGGATCAGAGTATATTCAGCTTTGCAAGGAAATTAAAATAGCTTTCTTGGTTGATTGAGTGCTTCTTATGTGTCATTTAAAATTTGCACCAAGCCTACTACATCTTGTGTCATTGTTACGGTCAATGTTTTTTGCAGCCGTTAAACTCAGTTTTTCCCGCGCATACTTGTAAGACTTAAATTGGAATAATCTCTCTAAATTAAATCAGATGCATATGCACTTTGAAAAGCTGATTTTATTGGTGAAAACAACATTAAAGCTGATAGCGATACAAGGTGTAGGTTAAGTAGTGTTGCGTATAAGGCACGATATATCGCTTACGAGATATTTGTTCAGTTGCGTATCGTAGCTTGCCTTCATTTTAAGCGATCCATTGCGTCGTGTATCGCAGCTTATTGAATTGTAATTTTTCTACGTTATAAGGTACTATTTGTGGTGAGGAGGACAGTTCATGGTCACTTTGCACTGACACCATGGTCACTACGTACTGAATGAAAGTACAAAAAGTATCATATAGTCTTTGTTGACAGCTTGTCGAAAGTCAGGATATGGTGATTTCCAAAATTTTTGTACAGTGAATTAACATTCCACTGACAAAACATTTTTATTTACCGTGACACAGTTCCCAGGAGCTCGCTTGTCAAAAATGTCATACTAAATATTGTTTTGTTTTAAAATATCGTGATATTATCGCAATAATATTGCGACACTGTGATGCGGTACGTCTTCTGCGGTATTTTCAAATATTGCAGACTCTTTATGCCGCCCGTATCGAATATTGCAAGGGTTCAAACACTTAGCTTAAGTTACCATCAATTTGACCAAATCTTGTGACTCAGGTCAAAAGAAGTCTTTGTGACTCACTGTTAAGTTTTGTGTAAATTGAGACTTTTATTTTTCAGGTATCCCTTTTTTTGCGGTGACTATGGAATTTGAGCTGCCATTTCAGTCATGTCACAAGCGAACATTTTCACTAAATTTTTATGGTTTATAGGCTTGGATGTTTCAGGATTGCTGTGTATATTTTTTTTTTACCGTAAAGATATTGTGTTGTGGCTGTCTTTGGGGTATTAGTCTCGGTTTAAAGTTGATCCTGTTTTCGGCTGTTGACTTTTTTTGCTGTTCAATAATGGCAAAATTTATAAGTTTCTGTTTTTCCCATGGGTTAGAGTATTGAGAGATAATTATAAACTTTATTAATTTTATAACTTTAACTGTCCAGCTTTAATGCAAGTGTATCGTCTTGCGAGTAATGCTTGTTATTCGCTGACCGAGATTTAATTCCATTCACTTTTACTGCTGACCGAGATTTAATTCCATTCACTTTTATTGCTACCCGAGATTTAATTCCATTTACTTTTATTGCTAACGGAGATTTACTTCCATTCACTTTTATTGCTAACCGAGATTTAATTCCATTCATGTTTATTAAGTTAGAAGATTTCTTGCCACATCTATTGATGTACTTTAAATTGCATGTTGCTGGTTGTAGTTTACAGTCTAAACTATGATATTCATCTCTTTGTCTAGAATCTCTCTTACGTACAAAACTGCCTACAAAATTGGGCTTCTATAACATGTTGTTGAAGGAACGTTATAGAATTCAAAAAATGATCAACTATATTGTTTCCGATATTTATAGCTTTCCCGATATTTATAGCGTTTCCGATATTCCTTAACTGACAGCTGTGATTTCATTTTTTTTTTTTTGTTTCAGGATAAGAAAGCTGTTCAGTTGAATCCTGACGACAATCTTCATGTCGAAGGTTTTGCACAAGAAGTGTTCACAAAGGCAGATAAGATCGACCGAGCGGGACGGGCAGATATGTGAGCCTTCGGAGAGTCCAAATACTCTATGTGGGAGTTATATAGGAATTGAGTTTTTTTAGGTATTTTAGGTTTTTTGTAGGTTTTTAGGGTTTTTTTAAAGGGGAGGGAAAGTGGGAAGAAGAGGAGGAGGGGGAGAGCAAATTAATAACTGAAAAAGTAGAACAAATACGTTCATAATTTAGAAAAGACATTACAAGAAATTATAACTGGAATTAGAAATTAAGCATGGGATCCTTGTTGAAACTTTTTTAGGGTTTTTTGGACTCCGTGATTTGCCAAGTGCTCATTGAAAATCTTTTGGCTTTTAAAATCGCAGAAACACAGCGAAAACATTTTACGCAGCGAGCATTTTTTTTGAAGTTCTTCGACAGTGGGGGGAGCTTGCACCCGATGTAAGTTATTCTCTTCAGGGCTTTGGGCAGACACTTGTCACAAAATCTGTTTTTTTTTTTTTTTTGCGTTTTCTGTTTTGTCAACCCACAACATAGTATACTGCCCATCGAAATTCGTGTTAAACTTTTTCCGCGGAGTTAAAGGCGTTTGGCTTTAAGTTCAACCGTTTGATTTTCTTTCTAAGGTAAGCAATCGAAAGGTTATGATCTCACCTTTTGATTGTGATGTCACGATGAAAAATGAATTCCGTGATGAAAAAAAGTACTTCGACTCCCCGAAAAATGTAACGCACTACACTAATAGCGATTGGCAGTGTAGCATACGATGTTGTAGAAACTAATATGGGCATTCGAATACTGTAATCGGCAAAGACATCCCACATTTATCTTTCTTTGCCAGAAGTTTTTCTTCATGACCCTGTTATGGTGTTCTGTACGGACCTTTTTCAAATTCTTCAAGTAATTAGAAGACAGCAGCATGAGGAAACTTAAACGATTGAAGCTCTCTCAGACCTAAGACAAAGGCAGGAGTACAAAGTGAAAAGCTTTTCTCGTTTCACATTTGCTGATCAGTTGTATGTTTTTTTGGAAAAGGTGGAAATGGCTCCTTTTGCAATGGCTTATTTGTATGTGTGAAGGAAAACTTCAAAGGAGAAAGGAATATGAAACTTCTTGCATTTTAAGGTGTCTCATTTTGACTTTCCATATGATTTGTTTTTATGCAGTTAGAGCAGAAACAGAAATATGCGATTTGGAAAGCGGCCGATATTCGAAAAGCGATTGCAGAAGGTCGAAAACCAACTCCCGGACCACCGGGGGGAGATCCTGAACCTTACGCTTCGTCAATAGAAGGAGGGACGGTGAGAGAATTATTAGTTTTATTAAAAATTTGTCTATGTTGCTATCGTCTTCAATGGGTTTTTGAGAAACAGAGTTTTATAAGTTTAGATGTTGAACATGCATATTATTTGTGTATATGGACAGTTTATAACCTTTTCTCTGTGGTCCTTCTAAATGAGTAGTGTTCTGACCATTGACAAATTTTTAGATCTGAGCTTGAGCTCGAGAACCAAGTCTTCTGAGGTATGGTTTAGTTTTGAAATCACAAGTATGATTAGTAATAAAATCAGAAGTTGTGATTAGATACAAAATTAGAAGTATAATGAAGTATGTTTAATCATAAGCATTGTCGCAGTATGTTTAATAATAAATCACAATGTTTGGTTAGTTGTAAAATTATGAGTATCATTTGTTAAAAGTCACAAATAGGGACTAGATACAAAACCAGTTGTATGATTAGCTATAGAATCAGAAGCACTAGTTATGCAGGTCATCTTGAGTATAATCCAAAGCTATGGATTAGTTTTACGTGTCTTCTACTCTGAAGAGATATGAACTTGATTGCAAATTTGAACTTTTTCTTCTTTTGGTCAGATCCTTGTAAATCGAATTCTTGTCAAAACCTGACTAATATTACATCGTGAATCGTTGTTAGAGTAAAAAAAATATTAGGGGGTTAGTCAGGTCCAAGCGATGAGGCTATTTTTGAACCTCAAAAAGAATTAGCGTTAAGAAAAGAAAACAATGTGTTGGTCAGAGGGCAAAAAACCGACTCTGACTTAGTATTATTAACGCTAATAACGATTTACAGTTTAGCAGATTGATTTAATTTCTGAAAGCTATACTCTCATTGGTCCAAACTGCACTTTGGTTAACATTCTTCTGAAAATAGAGGCTGTCAGTGTTTATGAACTTGACCCTGAAACAGTTTTTTTTGTAACTGCGACTAATGATAAAATTGGAACCGAAATAACAAATTCAATTGAGTCCGGCAGACCCCACCAGCTAATTAAATAGCCGGCATTCTACAGTGAAACCGGAAAGCTACATTTACTTTAACAACATTAATTTCTTAATGCAGGAAATTGTAAACAGGTGCATGTCATAGCTTCTTGCCCTCTCTGTTACTAAATATCTTATATTATTATAACTTTATGTTGTTTTCTTATCTTATTGTTGTATCGTTACGGTTTATATGCCATAATCTGATAGATATTGTCGGATATATGCTAGATTGTCGTTTTCACCCGACTCTTGAGTCCTTTTCATGTTAGCAAGTTTTGTAATGAGTTTGTTTTAAAACAAAAGCAGGAGCTGTTTTAAAAAATACCATTTTTTTTGTCAAATAGGAGTTTCCTGCGATTCCAAGCAACAACGAAGAAACCAGAACCACGGCACCATCTCAATTCCCCCCTCCTTTAGATATGGGCAATGGCTTCCCCTCAGGTCCTCGAGGAGGAGGAGGAGAAAGAGGAGGGGGAGGGGGAAGAGAGGAGAACTCCCAAGATCCTTCGTACTACTCAGATGACATCGATCTTCCCTCCGCCCCTTCAGCTCCTCCTCGCTTTACCCCTTCTAGAAGCTTCTCCCAACAGGATGCTCCAATGGACACAAAAGGCTTCACAACTACCCCTTTATACCCTCCCGGTTATGCAACCTCTCAACCGCCATCTTACGATAGACCTTCTCAACCTCCTTTTCCTCCATCCTCTTATGCTCCACAAGTCTCTCCTGATCCCCATAACCCTCAGTTCCCTTCTCACTCCTCTCCTCCTCCTCATAGTTTTTCGGGTTATCCTCCTGGACATTCTGCTCCCCCAGATTCAAGACCTGGTGGGTTAAGTGGGTATCCCACTGGTCCTTCTCCTCACCCAGAGCCAAGACCAGGTACATTATCTGGTTATCCCACTGGTCCCTCCCCTCGCCCAGATTCAAGACCAGGTACATTATCTGGTTATCCCACTGGTCCCTCCTCCGGCTATCCCACGGGTCCCTCCCTTCATCCAGAATCAAGACCAGGTACATTGACCGGTTATCCCACCGGTCCCTCCCCTCATCCTGGTCCCTCCGGTCCACCTTTCGATTTGAACCCAAACACTCAAATCCCAAAAAATCAAAACGTCCCCACTGTAAAACCTTCTACCTCTCCTTTTGCGGCCTCTCCTTCTCCTTCTGCAATGGCCTCTCCCTCTCCTTCGAGGGCAAGTGACGTGACGGGAGAGGGGAGTATGGAGTACAACAGTGCCTACCACCCTCCTCCGGAAAAATGTACGGAAGCCCATAAAGCTGCAAGATTTGCTGTGAGTGCCTTAGCCTTTGACGATCTTCCCACAGCCGTTTCCTACTTGCAACGAGCTCTCAAACTTCTCACCTCTCCAAACGCAGTCATATAAAATCTCCATCTCGTCTCGTCTCATCTCTTCTCACCTCTTCTCGTCTCTTTTCGTATCTTCTCGTCTCTTCTCGTCTCTTTTCGTCTCTTTTTGTCTCTCTTCTCTCTCTCTCTCTATGAACAAGCATTTCGTTGTCTAATTTCTCATAACGGGAGAGAGTGAGAATTACATCCAAATGCATTCAGTTTAAATCTCCGTATTTTAACAAGCGTTTCGTTGTGTGATCAAGAGCGAACGAGAATTGCAATTTCTTGTAATAATTCTCGTAAAGAAACTCAATAGTTTTAAGAGGATTACAAATTTTTAATGGAAATAGTGTTGCGGAGGAAATATAGTTTCTAAAGAAATGAGAGGGCGTTTTTGAAGCTGGGCAGTCATGGAATAGCAAGAAAGAAGAGGTCTTCTTTTTGTATGTTTTTAGTTGTTTTTGTACAAGTCTCATGTGTATATGATGAGTATTTTGGGGTTGTAATTATGTTAAGATTTTGAGTAGTAAATTGGAGTCTTGTACTTACATTTTCTTCCCTCTTTTGCCCTATTTGGGTAGGTTTTCTAAGAATTTTTTGTGTACCTAGCCTTCTCTATTTGCTCATATTTTTTTTACTTGAAAAAATCTCATTTTTGGCGGTTTCCATGTATAATGATTAAAATGGTCTCTTAACAACTTCATTTATATGATAATTTTGAGACGATGCTTTAGTGTACATATTTTTTTCTAATTTTTTGGTATTTTATGGGTCTCACTCTATTTTATTTTGGTGGAAGGTGTTTATAGTATTTCAGATTTTTTTTTTTTTTTTTTTTTTTTTTTTTTTTTATTTTATGGACGGGGGTAGATCTAAGGGTGAAAGTACCTGAAAATCTTGAATATATATATATATATATATATATATGTATATATATATATATATATATATATATATATATATATATATATATATATATATATATATATATATATATATATATATATATATATATATATATATATATATATATATATATATATATATATATATATATATATATATATATATATATATATGAAAAACAGAGAAACAACAAGACAACAAATGGGGAAAATTGAATTTCGCGACTTTCCGTGGGGGAAAATTTTGATATTGAACATGGATTCAATCCCTCGAAAGAAACGTACGAAAAATGCTTGTACCTAGGGTTTTGCTTAAGGATTTTTAGGCTTGTTTTTAGGTCTAATTTCAGTCTAACAGTACACCTCCATCCATCGAACAAAAGTACGATTTTACAATTCAAACATTGTTCGTTCTTTCTGTTTCATACTTTCAATTGTCATCTCATACACTCTTTTGTACAGAGAAGTACACGTGTGAAACGATTAACAATTCTATGTTTTTTTACATTTATTAACGATTTCTAAATCTGTTAAGGATTTCACGCTTGGAAAGCAGATGGAAAACAAAAAAGAATCCGCAGAGGGAGCTACACCGTCTATGAGTCTTAGTGTTAATGTGTTTTTCATCACTTCAAGCTTCTTTTCTTTGTGCACACTTGTCCTTAGAGATCGTTAATCGAAAGGTGAACATCTTAACTTCTAGCGACCGTCGCATGAACAATTTGCCAATAGTGCATTGAAAACAGTATGTTTCTAAGTGGTGTAAAAAACATAAACACTAACAGCGATTCACTGTAACATACAACTTAGACAAACGAGCAAAGGACATGAAAAAGAACACAAACAATATAAAAAAGCAACCTCGGAAAAAGCTACCAGAAACCATCCATCAATATAATTAAAACAGAAGAAATGATAAAAGTAGAGGGAGCCCGTCGTTATAAAGCCTTGAATCTCACAGTTTCACAAACGGTTGATCGTCGAGGGAGGTTTGGAGCATGGTGACGATAAGTTGACTTCCCATCGTTATTAAAGTTGACATTTTTTTAGCAGTCAAAGGCGTAATACAAAGCCATTTGGCAAGGATCCTCGCACCGAAATGATTTTAGAATGCAAGTCATTCGTTTCTTAATTTTTTTTATCAAAAGACAAATATTTGCGTGAGTTGTTTTGTTATGAAAACATTTAGAAATTGTTTTTTCTTCATTTAGGCCCTTTTTCTCTTGGACTGTAGTCTTTAGTGAAAAAATAACAGGATTTTTATAAAACGATGATAAACCGTAAAATCAAAAAAGAAAAAATTAAAGGCAAAACAAAACTGGAAAATGTCCAGCAATGTAGTGAAAAACGGTCAACAATATCAGAAGATCACTGTTTGACGGTTTTCCCTGTGTTATTTTAGTGTTACACATAAAAATTAAGATTCTTAGGTATGTAAAGCAAATCCAAGGAGTTAAGAAGCTTCCACTTGTTGTAAAGCAATAGCCAAAAGTTGACAGTAAAAGAAGAGTGGACATAACCAAGCCCTTCCTCTCAAAAGAACGTCGACCACAAGTATGGAGGAATTCATCCAAAACAACTCCCAAACAACCAAATGTGTCGACCACTATCGGAATAAAGTCATCTATAACATCACACCAATTAGTGTCACACGTGACATACCAACATGTATAGCTTTTTGATCAACGAATGTAACTGAGGCAAGGTTCCCTAAAACAATGTCAAAATCGACATGCACCATCAAGCAAAAGAATGCCAATCCGACGCAAATAAATGATATGTGAGACCACCGGCGAACAAAATAGCCGCCCTTAAAATAATTAGCCGCAATAACATCCCGAATAGTGTTATATGCCTACATCAACTTTTTCCCATGGGAGCAAGGAAGCAAATGGATGCCTTCGAGCCGAAGGATAGGTGGCATGCCTTCGGGCTGAAGGACAGGTGGCACGATCAAACGAGAGAGTCGAATAAAGCTGGGTGAGTGAGGCCACGCTCGAGGGCGGTGGTGAATTGAGTAGGCATGAAACCAATTGTCAAGCTCTAAGTCAAATACCTTGCATGATAGTAATCGGGCGCGCAAAGGATTAGAGGGAGGCCCCTCGAGAAGAGTGGATCAAATGGTGGCGATAACCTTATCACAAAAGAATTCTTGGACACGAGATTCACGATAAGGGTGGGGAATGCCGACATATTTGATACCGACACATTATGAGCAAGAAAGGAGTAGAATTGGCAGCCTTCAAATAGGCAGTTGGAAGGAGAGACCGTCTAAAACATGAGGGATGATGGTGGCAAGAACAAGGGTATCCCCCGCCAAAAGCGAGAGTAAAGCGTGGAGGGAACCAACTCTTAAGGTAAAAGAAGCAAAAAAAACTAAATTAAAAACGATGCATAAAATGTACACCTTTTGAGTTCGTTAATACTCTGAGACCTCCATAATTCCTCAGAGTGGACAGCTTCCAAGAAGCCTCTAGGATAACCCTGACCCCTTTGTGTTTCAGCAAAAATTACTACCACCCTGGCAGACAAAAACTCTGACAGTACCAGGTAATTTTAAAATGATAAAACGATATATCTAGTCGTTGATTGTCATAACCATTAGGATATGGATTCCAGAAATCATGTAAAGGATATTAGTGCACATTCCTAAGACATACTACTGTCAATAAAAGATGTGTAGGTTAAGAAAACATGAAAAAACATAGTCGAACAACATACAAACTAAGTCTTGTAGATGATTACACACACCTTAAGGAAACCTATACTTGTTGAATGTTCACTACCCTATATAGCTTATATCCGGTATTGTGGACTTCTTCACTATAGACGTCAAAAGGTATTTTACCTTCAACTAGAGGGTGAACTAATAACCGAACGACATGTAAAATGCACTAATAGTATGTTTATTGAAACATTACAAAAAACATAATATAAAAAGAGTAAGCTATTGTACATATTGATATAAGTAAGAGCTTACATTCATACTTTATATGGTATACAATGTACAGCCTATTAAGAATTACACGCCACCATACGATAGATGTTATGCAACAATGTATGCATTGATGTATTTCGCCGGTTCATAAGTGTTTGTTTCATACACACTATCGAGTTTTTAAATACCGATAGAATTTATCACACTATATATCCCCTAACCCTTGACTTTTACTTGAGAATATATGGTGCTTTTAGTCACGCAACTTTGTTTATGTCATATCAAAGCTGATTCACGAACAGATACAAAAACGTTCGATTCAAAACCGATAATTTACTGGTTCACCCACACAATGATAGTAAATTCCTTTCATGCCATTATTTATGTTTTGTATAGATTGACGTCGCAAACGATATGTTGAGGTAACAATAAACCGCAAAGTCGGAGAGTTAAATTGTTGATACACACCGATATTGAAATAACTGACGATAGCGTTTCGCCACATCACGTCGGTCACGCCTTTGAGGCGTCGATTAAAAATCATTTTGACTATATAGGACGTTTCTAGTTTTATTAACATCGGCTGATGCAACGAAACTTCACGCACTATTGTACTTTTTGTACCGTGTGGCCAATAATGATGTAATAAAACTCGATGCACTATTGTACTTGGTGTACTGCTGAAATTAATAGATTTCTAGAGTATTTTCTAGGTTTAATATGTTAGTATAAAAAGGTAAAAGGACATTCAGCCTGCCTCCACCTCCTCTCTCTAGCCCCCATACTTGTTGTAGTCACTGAAGGGTAGAGAGGGTGGTTGATCCATGGCTGCCCTAGTCTAACAGGCAGTTATTTTTTAGGTTACTCAAAAAATATATATGACGGACCCGGGATTTGAACCCGGTACCTACCGATCGTCAAGTTGACCGATAGCGGTCAGCCTTATCCTACTAGACTAGGACCAATGCTAAATGTTATGGTATGTGATAGATATATATATACATGTAGAAAGGAACACATCCATTTAACTAAAACTGGATACGGCGTGCATAGATACAGTTTTATTAAAGTACGAAGTACGACATCATTTCAAAACGAATACAACGCATGTTTCTGACAACGAAACAAATATCACGCAAGTATTTAATACGGCTACGATTGCGTCTCATTGCGAATCCGATGGCGCACATCATCGCCGAAATCCCAGAGTGGTCACCTTGGCGTTTTGTGACGTGGCATGACCTGGAGCCACGTGGAGAGATGACATTCGGTCATAGGAATTCCGAAGAATGTACGGACGAGTAAAGCGCAGACACGCGTCCGCTTAATAGCCTTGTAGTACATAGGCCGTACAAAAGGTACACCGACAGTAGTACTTTTATGTACAGTACAGTAATCTGATTGGTCCGTATTTGATAGAAGCTATTAGAGAGAATCGACTTAGAATTTTGGTGGTAGTCAATTCTCCCTTTGAGTTTGTACAAATTGGCAAATTTTGCCTTATAACTATCGCTGGTTGGGCGTTTTCAAATTTTTTCCTCGGACTCGGAGTCAGGCTGGTTTGAAGCATTCAGATTGTCAGTTTGATTGCTTGGGCAGCAGTGGCCGTGGAATAAAGTGGGCTAGTTAAAAACTATCTAGAGGCTTCTTGTATTCTGTTGTCCAATGGAGGACACAGAAATGCATGTACCGTGTAGCCAATATTGATACAAATTACTGTACCTCGATACAGAACATAATTGATGTCACCTGTAGACAAATACTGATGCAAAGAAACTCGATGCTACAGTATGTAGTTGATGTACCGTGTCAACGAACCTCCATGCATTGTACTTCATGTACCACTGTACTTTGATGTACCACTGTACTTTGATGTACCACTGTACTTGATGTACCATTGTACTTGTACCATTGTACTTCATGTACCGCTGTACTTGATGTACCACTGTACGTCATGTACCACTATACTTTGATGTACCACTGTACTTTGATGTACCACTGTACTTGATGTACCACTGTACTTGATGTACCACTGTACTTCATGTACCGCTGTACTTGATGTACCACTGTACTTGATGTACCACTGTACTTGATGTACTGCTGTATTGCTGTACTTCATGTACCGCTGTACTTGATGTACCTCTGTACTTCATGTACTGCTGTACTTGATGTACCGCTGTACCTCATGTACCACTGTACTTGATGTACCACTGTACTTCATGTATTCACTGTACTTGATGTACCAATGTAATTTGATATACCACTGTACTTTGATATACCACTGTACTTGATGTACCGTGTAGCCAATAGGGTAATTTAACCGTTTACATATATGACATTACGACGACTTTCGAAACTTCCGACTTGTCAATATTTCTTGCAGCAAAACAGAAACAAAGGAGAAAAGGAGGGGGAGGGGAAAGGAAGAGGGAGGGAGATGCGTAATGTCTTATTTGATTGATGGTGACCCTTGTGCTGATGTGCTTCGAGTGACGAGATCTCCGATTGTACGATGATGATATATTGTGATTGATGTGCTTCATGTCTTGATGCGATGTAATTTGATATACCCAACTTTGTGCTGATATGCAGGTATTGATGTGATGTGTACAATACAATCGAACAGGCATGGATCAACCCAACCATGCGATGTCAAATGCGATCGGGTGATTTTGCATTCTGGAATCAAAATCGAGGGATCAAATCATGATCAGGCCGATCAGAGGGTAGGCGATCGGGATCAGACGCTGACAAATCAAAGTCGGAAAGGAAAGGAAGATAGAGAGGAAGAGGACGAGGGAAGGGCAGCGGGACAGGGAGAGGTAAGAACGAGGTGTTGGTTTTTGGAAACCTTTAGTCCTCTTTATATCACATTGCTATGCTGTCATGCTGCGGTGGTCACACCGCAGCAATAGGAGCATGCATGGAAAAGATATTGTGCTGCCATGGTGTGCTGGTCACATCGCAGTCATAGCAGCTTGCGTACTAGGTATTAAGAGTATTCAAACGTACAGAATTGAACTTCAAGTGACGCGAAAAAACATAGACGAAAGTGCGGAATGTGTTGGAGAAATGGATGGCAAATCGCGAAACGATCCGATGATTAATATTCGAAATGAGTTAAATTGTACGTCGACTGTACGAAACATAATGCGACAATCAAACATGTGATGAATTGGACGCCACCAGAGCTACGGAATGCGGCGCTGTCATTTTGGTGAGGGACGCGAAATCGCGTCCATCACATGATATTTATTATGGACGGTCCCGATTTGTTTGACTGAATTCGTAAGACTTGTAAACATTTAACAATGTTTGTCCTGTGTGTTAATTATTACTGTAGATATCTGGTACACTCACATAAATAGAGTTAGTTGATTGATTACGTACGGCTGGTATGCCTCCATAGAGTTAGTATTAAGCTGTAGTGTATATTTGTAGGACTTAGTCATTTCTAGACTTAGGAACTTTTTGGACAGAAACTGTTTTTGCTTCTTTTTTGGGAATTTCATTTGAGAATTGCTCCTAGTTATATTGGTAGAATTATCTGAAATTTTGCATGTATGTTTCTCCTTGTATTGGAAATATTGTGGCAAATTTGCAGACCTATTGTATGTCTGATTTTCTTGGGGCTTCACTGTGAAATTCTTCAAAAGATTTATCAACGTTCTGGCAAGCTATTTTTTTGAAACTTTGATTCGGTGTTGTGATAATTCTTTTTGGTATTGTTATATGGAAATTGGTGGGAATACTTGGTGGCTTAGGATCTATCTAGTTGTGTAGTTTCAGCTTGGTTTGGTTATTCTCTAGAATTCTGAGTGGAATCAAAGTAGGCTATTTTGGGGTAGTCTAAGGTGCTTCCGAGGGTACATTCATAGCTATAAATGGCTATGAACAACAGGTTATTGCAATTCTGTGTTCCCTATTTGGACTTCAAAATTCAAAAAGCCCCTAGGTATTTTTTCACTAACCTACTTTCAACCAGAACAATTGCTACTCAAAGAAACAAATAGACAATCCGATTGCACCCCTATGCAGTCTGAACTCCCTTGAGTCCGCAGCAAAAAGAATCACTGAAAATGCCCAACCAGGCGATTAGTTATCAAATGGCAAAGCTGCCAATATTTATACAAGCTTGTTGGGAGAGAGGCGGCTACCTCCTCAATCCTCTAAGTCCCAAACCCCTCTCACAACCCCTATCTACTGACGTACGAAACAATCAGAAGACTGTACAAGGTACTAGGGCCGATGTACTTTTTGTACGACCTGTGTACGACAAGGCCATGGAGTGGATGTCTGTCTCCTCCAGACTTGTCCTCGCGCTCCCCGAGATTCCAGCTTCCCAATGTTGTCTTGCCACGTGTCGACAGGTCATGTCACGTCCAAAAAATGCCAAGGCGGCCATTTAGGGATCTCGGCGATGATGAGGGCCGTTGGATCCAAAACGAGCTTTAATGCTAGCCGTTCAAAATAACAAATGCCCGGTACATTTGTTTCGTGCGTACTAAAACTCAACTAGTTTCTACGTCTTCAATTTGTTATTCCGTTGAACGAATTAATGATCTTGCTAATGTTTAAATAGCTATCAAACCGTATGTATCCTAACAGACTGCTACGACAGACCTGTAAGAGCTGACGGCTACGCCTCGCTTTGCCGGTGGGAGGTTCGAGTCGTGCCGGACTCAACCCTTTTGTTGAGAGTGACTTAGGTCACTCTTAAGTCCTGCCTATGGAGCTGAGGTATCCATGGCTCCACCGCCCTCTCTCTCCTTCAGTGACTACAACAAGTATGGGGGCTAGAGAGAGAAGGTGGAGGTAGGCTGCCTGTGCTTTTCTTTTAGTTATTGAACGTAATTAAGACCTAGAAAATACCTTCCCTAAATTAGTGATTACAACACTCCCTTTATTTTCTAGTCAAATTTTAGTTTCTCTTTTAAACCACACTTTTCTCTACAATATTTTAACTTCGGAGATGGTACAGGTTTGGTCATCATATCAGCCACCATTTCCCGATCACCCCTATACACCAGATTCACAATTTTGTTTTCAACTTTTTCCCTCACAAAACTCAATCTTATATCCATATTCTTATCCTTGAAATGATGCTTTCGATTGGCTGCAATTGCAATTGCAGCCTGATTATCACAAAACACTTCATGCGCTCCCTTTTTCATATACCCCAGTTCTTGCAATAAAGACTTGACCCATATCCGCTCTTTCACAGCAGAACAAGAGGCCATGTACTCGACCTCCATAGTGGATTGAGCAACCACCTTTTGTTGCTTGCTACTCCAGGAGCAAGCACCTCCCCCCATATACAAAACATACCCAAAAGTGCATGTTCTCATAGGTGCATCCCCATAACTGGCATCACTCCAAGTAGTGATGTCAGTGTGCTCCCCTCCCAAGTGCAACCATAAATCTATAGTTTCCACCAAGTATCTCATGACTCCGTCGGTTGCCTCCCAGTCTCTCTTTCTATGATCATTTAGACTTCTACTGAGGACTCTAACTGCTGCTGCTATGTCGGTCTAGTACAATTCATAAAGTAAATCAAGCTTCCTACTACGTGTCTGTATGGAATAGAATTCATAAACTCTCTCTCTGTGGACTCATCTGATCATCTAGTATCATCACTCCTCCTTCTACACTCCCATCACTTACTTTCTTCAAGTCCATGGGAGTGGTAGAATTGTTTGCCTTTTCCATCTGAAATTTCTCAAGTATATTTTTGATAGCTTCTTTCTGAGTAAGTATGATTATCCTCTTCCCCTTATCTCTTTCTATTTGAATTCCCAATATATTTAGCCTCCCTTAAATCCTTCATGTCAAATTTGCTCCTAAGATCTTTCTTTAGCTTATTGATCTTTTCCATGGACATACTTAACATCAACAAATCATCCACATAAATTGTAATAAAAATCACACCATTCTCATCCTCAAACATATAAATAGAATGGTCAGAATTGATCCGAATATATCCCCGACCGGTGAGAAACTCATCTAGTTTCTTGTTCCATTGTCTGGGAGCCTGCTTCAGTCCATATAAAGACTTTATGAGCCTGCAGACTTTGCTCTCCTCTCCGTCCTCTACAAAACCCTCTGGCTGCCGCATGAAGATTTCTTCCTCTAGTTCACCGTTGAGGAAGGCGGTCTTGATATCCATCTGGTGAATTTCCATGTCTTCCGCTTCAGCTAGACTAAAGAGAATCCTTACAGATGGGAACCAAACCACAGGATCAAAAGTCTCCTCATAATCTATCCCTTCTTTTTGGGTGAACCCCTTTGCTACCAACCAAGCCTTATATCTCTCAATGGTATTATCTGGGTTCAGCTTCAGTTTAAATACCCATTTGCACCCAATAGATTTTTCTGTCTGGAGGACAGTCCACTAACTCCCAAGTATTCACTTCTATGATGGAAGCCATCTCATCATTTATGGCTCTGACCCATCGGTCTTTCTCCGGACTGTCCATTGCCTCCTAGTATGACCGAGGCTCATTTGGGTGAGATAGCTTTGTTAACTTGTTTGCAACCTGTTTATCTTATAGTCTTTTGCTGCTCTTCCGTCCTCTCTCGAAGTCCGAAGCTGGAATGGAGGGAAGTCTTGGATTCCTCTGCACTGTCTCATCAGCTCCCCTATCCATGAAAACCGGTTCTGGCTCCTCTTCCTCTCTCTCCTCTGAGTGTGTTGAAATATAAGGTGATTTCGGTATATCTCCCCCATCTTGGATCTCCCTTGAATCTGCAATCACGTTTTCACTTGTGTCCTTTCTGGGAAGATCTAAGTCATCCTCACTCTCGGACTCAAAACTGATTCTGATTTTCTTAGTGTATTTGAAGGGATCAAATGACCTCCCTTCATCCATGACAAATAGGTGCTTTACCAGAATGATATCTTATTTAGCTAAGTCATAAACTCTATATCCCTTGACATCCTCATCGTATCCCACAAAATATCCCGGTTTTCCTTTTGCATCTAGTTTCCAGTTTTTCTTATCTGTGTCAAGACTGTAAACTTGGCTATCGAATACTTTCAAGTGAGAGATATCTGTTTTCCTTCCAACCCATCTCTCATAAGGTGTCATTCCTTTGACGGCATTAGTGAGGACTCTATTCTTAATGTATTTAGCACAATTCATGGCTTCTGCCCAAAATCTTTTTCCTATATTCTTATCTACCAACATACTACACACACTATCTCCCAAAGTCCGGTTCAACCTCTCAGCTACCCCATTTTGTTCTAGATTATTTGGTAGAGTTTTCTGATGGTGAACTCCCTCATCTCTCAAGTATTCTTCAAACTGGTTAGAGGTGTACTCTCCCCCATTATCACTTCTTATTCTCCTAATGGGGGTTCCGTGGAACTTTTCACTCCTGGCTTGGTATTCTTTGAAGTAATTTGGTGTTTCAGACTTTGTTTTCAGAAAGTAGACTCTAGAGTATTTGGACAAATCATCAGTAATTGTCAGCATATACCTCTTCCCCCCAACCGAAGGTACTCTTGCTGGTCCCCGTATATCTGTGTGGACCAGATCTAGTACTTTCTCACCTGTATATGTGGCAATTTTGGGAAAGGGGAGTCTATGAGCCTTTCCTTTGGCACAACCACTCTAATCATCCATCATTTCATTATCCCCAAACTGAATGCCTTCTACCACACCCAGCTTTTTCATTTCCCTCAGCCTATCAAAATGCACATGCCCCAACCGCTTATGCCAGATCATCAAGCTCGGGACACCACCATAGTAAACACTCTTCTTTTCATTACTCAGGTTAAGCCTAAACATTCTTTGGCTACCCCTATCTGCCGTGAAATCAACTTCGTCCCCATACTAAGCTGTAAAGACTCCCTTTCTAGTGAATGTATCAAACTCTTTGTCATCTAACACAGACGAAGAGACAAGGTTTTTACTCAACTGAGGAATGTAGAGCACATCTGAGAAGGTGAGTATAGAAGTCTTACCCTCCACTAAGACTTTCAGATCTACCGAGCCCACTAGATCAGTCGTAACTACTTTCCCATCCCCATTCTATTTCTACGGTAGAGATCTTTCTTAACTTACTGAAGAGGTGCCTGTCACGACACATATGCATGGATGCACCTGAATCGATGATCCAACCTTCCTGTGGAGCTTATGGAATGGCTCCAAAAGCACACTTCTGTTTTTGAGGGATCTCCTTCTCCTCAAGATTCTTGTCGAGTAGAAGTTCCACATCCTCTTCCTTAGAGGACTCGTCCTTTTGAGTCTCTCCTTTTACTCGTGTGACTATAAGTGCCTTCTTCTTCCCTCCACAAGAACCCCCTTCAAGGTTTTCTTAGAGCCTCAGCTCCGACAGCTTGATGCAATCACCTATGAAGTGTCACGACTTTTTGTAGAAATGACAAAGACCCTTTGGGGGCCTAGGTTCTCCAGATTGATCTCTTTCTTTTTTGAAGCTGTTGTACGACTTTTTCAGATCCTTCCTCCACCGGTCTGTTCCGGCAGCTAGAGCTTGAACGCTCTTGCCTCCTCTACGAATCTTAATAGTGTTCTCTTGCACGAGTATCATTCGGACCACGGTGTTCCATTTCCAAGAATCGTCATCCATTTCCTGCACTCGGTACACTATGTTTTCATACTCCTCAGGTAGCTTCATGATGAGAGTGTTAACTTTCATCTTCATTTTGCTTGTCGATCCGACACTCTCCATCTCCATATAAAGGCGAGAGAGATCATAGAGATGGAGAGTGTCCATCCGGCACTCTCCATCTCCATATAAAGGGGAGAGAGATCATTGCAGTAATCTAACATCTTCCCTCCTTTGTAAATATAACTCCCCAACCTTTGCTCTACAAGCTGGAGCTCCTAGATGTCACCAGCTCTATAGATCTCCACTAAATCACCCACAACTCCTCGACCTTGAAGATGTGAAGATGAGAGGTCGCCAAAGCTTGGGTGAGGTACCTCAGAATGAAGTGCTTGGCATTCATGTTGGTGTACTCCCACATTTGAATATCGTTTTCCTCGGTCTTCACGACCACCGCTCCGGGTGCCGTGGCAATAGGATTAAGAGGTGTCTCCTTTCCATTCCCTTTTCGGACACACTGCTGTCCCCATCGTCTGTCTCCTCCGTTGGAGCAGATGGTGCTACAAAAAACCTCACTCCATCAAAACCTGGTGGAGTCCCCTGAGATGGTCGTTTCACTCGTCCACTGACGATACCCCAGTATCGTTTTTCACATAATGCCCCTGTCATCATGGCTTCCCAGTAAATGAACCCAGATTCGTTGAATATGGGCTCCCTAGAGGGTGGGCCCATAATTTGCAATTGTGTGTCCCCAATTTGGACTGCAAAATCCAAGAGGCCTCTAGGTAATTTTATTTTAACCCACTTTCAACTAGAACAGATGCTACTCAAACAGACAAATAGACAATTTGACTACACCCCTATGTACACGGAACTCCCCTGAGTCCACAGCAAAAAGAATCACTGAAAATGCCCAACCAGGCGATTAGTTATCAAATGGCAAAGCTGCCAATATTTATACAAGCTTGTTGTGAGAGAGGCGGCTACCTCCTCAATCCTCTAAGTCCCAAACCCCTCTCACAACCCCTATCTACTGATGTACGAACCAATAAGAAGACTGTACAGTACAGAAAGATAATAAGGCCGATGTACTTTTTGTACGGCCCGTGTACGACAAGACCATGGAGTGGACATCTGCCTCCTCCAGACTTGTCCTCGCACTCCCCGAGATTCCCGCTTCCCAATGATGTCTTGCCACGTGTTGACAGGTTATGTCACGTCCGAAAAATGCCAAGGCGGCCATTTAGGGATCTCGGCAATGATGAGGGCCGTTGGATCCAAAACGACTTTTAATGCTAGCCGTTCAAAATAACAAATGTCCGATACATTTGTTTCGTGCGTACTAAAACTCAACTAGTTTCTATGTTCTCAATTTGTTATTCCGTTGAACGAATTAATGATCATGGTAATGTTTAAATAGCTATCAAACCCTATGTATCCTAACAAACTACTACGACAGACCGGTAAGAGCTGACGGCTACGCCTCGCTCTGCCGGTCGAAGGATTGGGTCCTGCCGGACTGAACCTTTTTGTTGAGAGTGACTTAGGTCACTCTTTAGTCCTTCCTATGGAGCTGAGGTAGCCATGGCTCCACAGCCCTCTCTCTCCTTCAGTGACTACAACAAGTATGGGGGCTAGAGAGAGAAGGTGGAGGCAGGCTGCCTGTGCTTTTCTTTTAGTTGTTTCACCTAATTAAGACCTAGAAAATACCTTCCCTCAATCAGTGATTTTAACAGTTATGGGCCCACACCCATGGCTACCCATTTTGGATGAATCAACCTTGCCCATATTTGACGGTTCTAAATATTACTATTGGAGGAGTATGATGGAAAGCTACTTCAGGTCGAGGAAGCTAAAGGATGTGTTGGATGGGACGTGTGCTGAATCATCGGTTCGATGGGAGGAGAATAATGACGAGTGTTTGCTGATTATCAAGCTATCTTTGAACGAGGAACTTGTAATGACTTACCTTGGTCTGGAAAGTGCTGCTGAATTATGAAAAAGCTTAGAATGTGTATATCAAAAGACTTCTTTATATCAGTGGATGAGTAATGTCACGAAAATAGTTGAGTATTAGTATGATGGAGGTAGTATGGTGAATTACTGTATTGGGTTACAAATATTGTTTGTAGAAAATGATATTGCAGGAGGAAACTTCACAAATACTCAAAAGACTTTCCTGTTAATGAAAGGATTACATAAGGAATACATGTGGGCTTTAGATAGATTAAAAAAAGTTGATAAAAATGATTGGAACTTACCTTTAGCAATCAGGTGTGGTTTAGAGGAAGAGGCCAATAACGAGGCTTTAAAGAATAGGGGGAATTTTCAAGGTGTCAAACCACAGTTTCAGAGAAATAAGAAAAGTTGTAAGGGAGAAAACTGTTTTTACAGTAATGATGTAGGGCATACTTTCAGGGTATGTCCGCTATATAAAAGTGAATGTGTCGTAGGAACTTTCAGGAATGGATGGGATGATAATAAAGTTCGACCCCCTAAATGAATGGATACACTTCCCATTGAAGAATTTGTATACTTGCAGATTGAAACTATTTAAAACATGGAACATGAGAAAGGAAAAGGAGAAATTGTTATCACCGGAATGGATTAAAGAAAGAGGTGACAAAAAAAGAGTCAGTTTTTGTCACTTTTTCAAACGACAGATTGGTGAGTGATAAAAATGTGCAAGAGGAAGAGGTTATTGAAGTAAGAATATTAGGAGGAAGTGAAGGGGATTTGGAAGTTGAAACTGAAAATAATCTGCATGAGGAGATTAATACACTTAGAGAAGGAGAGAGGAAAAGTGTTCTGATAAATGGAGTAAGTGAAGAAGTTCATTATACGGAAGAAGGAGAGAGGAAAAGTGTTCAGAAAATTGGTGTAAGTAAAGAGGGTTATAATACGGAAGAAGAAAATAAAATTGAGATAATTGGAAAAACATCAAAATCTAGTAAGAAAATAAAAAAAAGTAGGATTCAAAGGATGAACTGTAGAAGAAACGTGTTCCGAAAGTGGTCAAAAGAAGACGGCGTGAAAAGTAACTTTGCGGAAGTGAATACCATTAAATTTAAGTAATATTTGTGGAGTTTTGAATTTTTGGTTTATTTTGATTTTTCGAAATCAGTTGAGAAGGAGAGTTCTATTTTTGAAGACCTAGAAAGAGGCAGCGGGAGTAATGGTGTGTCTAGAAAGGACGCTTTTTGGGAGAGATAGCCGCAGGAAGCTGGAGCAGTGGAGACGTTGAACACATCTTGCTGCGCTGCTATGTTGCTATGCGGCATTGCTATGCTGCCGTGTTGCTATCCGCCGTTGCTATGCTGCTATGCGGCGTTGCTATGATGCTATGCAGCGTTGCTATGCTGATATACTGCCCTTATGTGACATCGCAATCATAACAGCTACCATGTTTTTATTTTTTTTCTGGATGTACAAAACTAAATTTTTGGGGGAGTGTTGTTATTGAAAAGATAGTTTCGCAGTTGCCTTGCCTTTGACATTGCAATCATAGCAGCCACTCTGCTCTTTTTTTATTCTGGGTGCACGAAACTAAATTTTCGGGAGAGTGTTCGTTTTTGGAAAATGAGTTTTGTGCGTACGCGACGTTTCGTGCGTACACAATGTTCCGTGAGTACAGTGCGTGGTTTATATTTGTTATAATATCTGGATTTACGGTGGAGGTTTGAAAGGATATGCAAATTGGGGGGAGTAATGATACTAACTGTTTTGGGATGTAATTATTTGAGTGACGGTTGAACAAAAGGAAATAAGGGAGGAGTGTGAACTCAGTGGCTGAGAGAGTCTAAAGGTTTGGGGGAGTGTTGGTTTTTGGAAACCTTTAGTTCTCTCTGTATCACATTGCTATACTGCCATGCTGCGCTGGTCACACCGCAACCATAGCAACATGTATGGAAAAGAAATTGTGCGTCCATGCTGCGCTGGTCACATCGCGTTATAACAGCTTGCGTACTAGGTATTAAGAGTATTCGAACGTACGGAATTGGACTTCAAGTGACGCGAAGAAACATAGACGAAAGTGCGGAATGTGTTGGAGAAATGGACGGCGGATCGCGAAACGATCCGATGATTAATATTCGAAATGAGTTAAATTGTACGTCGGCTGTACGAAACATAATACGACAGTCGAACATGTGATGAATTTGACGCCACCAGAGCTATGGACGGCGGCGCCGTCAGTTTGGTGAGGGACGCGAAATCACGTCCATCTTATGATATTTATTTTGGACGGTCCTGATTCGTTTGACTGAATTCGTAAGACTTGTAAATATTTAACAATGTTTGTCCTGTGTATTAATTATTTATGTAGATCTCTGGTACACTCATATAAATAGAGGTATTTGATTGATTACGTACGGCTGGTATGCCTCCGTAAAGTTAGTATTAAGCTGTAGTGTATATTTGTAGGACTTAGTCATTTTTAGACTAAGGAACAGGAACTTTTTTGGACAGAAACTGTTTTTGCTCCTTTTTGGTAATTTCATCTGAGAAGTGCTCTCGGTTGTATAAGCAGAATTATCTGAAATTTTGCATGTGTGTTCCTATTTGTATTGGAAATATTGTGGCAAATTTTCATACCTATTGTGTGTCTAATTTGCTTGGGACGTCATTGTGAAGCTGGTCAGATTTATCAAAGTTCTGGCAGGCTGTTTTTCTGCAACTTTGACTGGGTGATGTGGGAATTCTGGTTAGTATATTTATATGAGAACTTGTGGAAAAACTAAGTGGCCTAGGAACTATCTTCTTGTGTAGTTTCAGCTTGGTTTGGTAATTTTGTAGAATTCTGAGTGGAATCAAAGTAGGTTGTTTTGGGGTAGTCTGTGGTGCTTCCGAGTGTACATTCATGGCTGAAAATGGCTATGAACAATAGGTTATAGGCCCACACCCATGGCTACCCATTTTGGATGAATCAACCTTGCCCCTATTTGACGGTTTTTAATATTACTATTGGAGGAGTATTATTGAAATCTACTTCAGGTCGAGGAAGCTAATGGATGTGGTGGATGGGACGTGTGCTGAATCATCGGTTGGATGGGAGGAGAAAAATGACGAGTGTTTGCTGATTACCAAACTATCCTTGAACAAGGAACTTGTAATGACTTACCCTTGTCTAGAAAGTGCTGTTGAATTATGGAAGAGCTTAGAATGTGTATATCAAAAGACTTTTGTATATCACCGGATGAGTAATGTCATGAAAATAGTTGAGTATAAGTATGATGGAGGTAGTATGGTGAATTACTGTATTGGGTTACAAATATTGTTTGTAGAAAATGATATTGTAGAAGGAAACTTCACAAATACTTAAAAGGCTTTTTTTTAATGAAAGGATTACCTAAGGAATATAGGTGTGCTTTAGATAGATTAAAACAAGTTGATAAAAAGGATTGGAACTTACCTTTAGCAATCAGGTGTGTCTTAGAGGAAGAGGCCAATAACGAGGCTTTAAAGAATAGGGGGAATTTTCAAGGTGTCAAACCACAGTTTCAGAGAAATAAGAAAAGTTGTAAGGGAGAAAACTGTTTTTACAGTAATGATGTAGGGCATACTTTCAGGGTATGTCCGCTATATAAAAGTGAATGTGTCGTAGGAACTTTCAGGAATGGATGGGATGATAATAAAGTTCGACCCCCTAAATGAATGGATACACTTCCCATTGAAGAATTTGTATACTTGCAGATTGAAACTATTTAAAACATGGAACATGAGAAAGGAAAAGGAGAAATTGTTATCACCGGAATGGATTAAAGAAAGAGGTGACAAAAAAAGAGTCAGTTTTTGTCACTTTTTCAAACGACAGATTGGTGAGTGATAAAAATGTGCAAGAGGAAGAGGTTATTGAAGTAAGAATATTAGGAGGAAGTGAAGGGGATTTGGAAGTTGAAACTGAAAATAATCTGCATGAGGAGATTAATACACTTAGAGAAGGAGAGAGGAAAAGTGTTCTGATAAATGGAGTAAGTGAAGAAGTTCATTATACGGAAGAAGGAGAGAGGAAAAGTGTTCAGAAAATTGGTGTAAGTAAAGAGGGTTATAATACGGAAGAAGAAAATAAAATTGAGATAATTGGAAAAACATCAAAATCTAGTAAGAAAATAAAAAAAAGTAGGATTCAAAGGATGAACTGTAGAAGAAACGTGTTCCGAAAGTGGTCAAAAGAAGACGGCGTGAAAAGTAACTTTGCGGAAGTGAATACCATTAAATTTAAGTAATATTTGTGGAGTTTTGAATTTTTGGTTTATTTTGATTTTTCGAAATCAGTTGAGAAGGAGAGTTCTATTTTTGAAGACCTAGAAAGAGGCAGCGGGAGTAATGGTGTGTCTAGAAAGGACGCTTTTTGGGAGAGATAGCCGCAGGAAGCTGGAGCAGTGGAGACGTTGAACACATCTTGCTGCGCTGCTATGTTGCTATGCGGCATTGCTATGCTGCCGTGTTGCTATCCAACGTTGTTATGCTACTATGCGGCGTTGCTATGATGTTATGCAGCGTTGCTATGCTGATATACTGCCCTTATGTGACATCGCAATCATAACAGCTACCATGTTTTTATTTTTTTTCTGGATGTACAAAACTAAATTTTTGGGGGAGTGTTGTTATTGAAAAGATAGTTTCGCAGTTGCCTTGCCTTTGACATTGCAATCATAGCAGCCACTCTGCTCTTTTTTTATTCTGGGTGCACGAAACTAAATTTTCGGGAGAGTGTTCGTTTTTGGAAAATGAGTTTTGTGCGTACGCGACGTTTCGTGCGTACACAATGTTCCGTGAGTACAGTGCGTGGTTTATATTTGTTATAATATCTGGATTTACGGTGGAGGTTTGAAAGGATATGCAAATTGGGGGGAGTAATGATACTAACTGTTTTGGGATGTAATTATTTGAGTGACGGTTGAACAAAAGGAAATAAGGGAGGAGTGTGAACTCAGTGGCTGAGAGAGTCTAAAGGTTTGGGGGAGTGTTGGTTTTTGGAAACCTTTAGTTCTCTCTGTATCACATTGCTATACTGCCATGCTGCGCTGGTCACACCGCAACCATAGCAACATGTATGGAAAAGAAATTGTGCGTCCATGCTGCGCTGGTCACATCGCGTTATAACAGCTTGCGTACTAGGTATTAAGAGTATTCGAACGTACGGAATTGGACTTCAAGTGACGCGAAGAAACATAGACGAAAGTGCGGAATGTGTTGGAGAAATGGACGGCGGATCGCGAAACGATCCGATGATTAATATTCGAAATGAGTTAAATTGTACGTCGGCTGTACGAAACATAATACGACAGTCGAACATGTGATGAATTTGACGCCACCAGAGCTATGGACGGCGGCGCCGTCAGTTTGGTGAGGGACGCGAAATCACGTCCATCTTATGATATTTATTCTGGACGGTCCTGATTCGTTTGACTGAATTCGTAAGACTTGTAAATATTTAACAATGTTTGTCCTGTGTATTAATTATTTATGTAGATCTCTGGTACACTCATATAAATAGAGGTATTTGATTGATTACGTCGGTGGTATGCCTCAAGTAGTTAGTATTAAGTAGTGTATATTTGTAGGACTGAATATGTAGACTTAGGAACTTTTGAATAAACTGCTTTTGTTCTTTTGGGAATTTCATCGAGAATTGGTCTTAGCTGTTTGAACCATCTAAAATTTTGCATGTGTGTTCCTCCTTGTATTGAAAATATTGTGGCAAATTTGAAGACCTATTGTACGTCTGATTTTCTTGGGGCTTCATTGTGAAGTTGGTCAGATTTATCAAAGTTCTGGCAGGCTGTTTTTCTGCAACTTTGGCAGGCTTTTTTTCTGCAACTTTGGCAGGTTGTTTTTCTGCAACTTTGATTGGGTGTTGTGATAATTCTGTTTGGTATTGTTATATGGAAATTGGTGGGAGTACTTAATGGCTTAGGAAATATCTGGTTGAGTAGTTTAAGCTTGGTTTGGTTATTCTCTATAATTCTGAGTGGAATCAAAGTAGGCTGTTTTGGGGTAGTCTGTGGTGCTTTCGAGGGTACATTAATGGCTGAAAATGGCTATGATTGGCTATGAACAACAGGAGGTACAGGAATTGGGAGTGG
Source organism: Zygnema cylindricum (assembly GCA_037447655.1). NCBI lineage: Eukaryota > Viridiplantae > Streptophyta > Zygnematophyceae > Zygnematales > Zygnemataceae > Zygnema > Zygnema cylindricum. Next base: position 126,905 of record JBBHKE010003283.1, read on the forward strand.
GAGAGGGAGAGGGATTAAGAGTGGGAGTGGGAGAAGAAGAGGGAGAGGGAAGGGAGAGGGTGAGGGAGTGAGAGCGAGAGAGGGGGAGGAAAAAAGAGGGAAAAGGAGAAGGTAAGGGAGAGGAATAGGATGAGTGAGAGGTAAAGGAGAAAGAGAAGGAAAAAGAGAGGGAGAGGGAGAGGGAGAGGGAGAGGGAGAGGGAGAGTGTTTGGAGAGGAAGAGGGTGGGGGAGAGGGAGAGAGAGTGGGAGAGGTAATAAAAAGGTAGAGAGATTGGGAGTGGGAGAGAGAGGGATTAACAGTGAGAGTGGGAGAGGGAGAGGGAGAAAAGAAGGGAAAGGGAATGAGAGGGGGAGAGGTAGATAGAGAGCAATAGAGAACAAGAGAGGGAGAACAAAAGGGAGAGAGTGAGCAAGAGATGTGGATAGAGAGTTAGAGGGAGAAGGGTGTTTATAAAAAGAGAGGAATAAAAAGAGAGGGAGAGGGAAGAGAGATGGAAAGGGAGATGGGGGAAAGAGAGGGAGAGCATAAAGGATTGGGGGAGGGGGAGAGAGTGGGAGAGGGACAGGGAGAGAAATTGAAAAATCGTGAGGAAACGGTATTACTTGACGGGGGAAGTTTGTTGCCTGATGCGATAATTGCCCAAAACGATATGGATACTATTGTCCTTACGAGGGGACAAGTACCAAAGAAAATGTGGACTAGTTTCGACAAAAAATACTAGTAGTTGAGTAATCAATTGGATAATTGAAGATTTCCATTAAAATGAGGGAAAAATAAAAAGTTGGAGGACAATCTTAAAACTTTTGGAACATTTTTCTGGAGTATGTACAACAAGTAACTTTTTTTCCCTTTTCACTTTCTCTATGCTCTTATTTTCCATCTTTATCCCTCGTTTTCTTGCTCCCAAAGTGTATTTATCCCCTTCTCCTTTTCACTTTCTCTCTCCCCCTCTCTCCTCCACTTTTCTCCTCTCCCGTCTTTCACACTCTCTCTTTCTCTTATTCTCGCACACACCCCCTCTCTAACTTTCTCTTTCTCAATTTATCACACCTTTTTTGTCCCTCATTAGGCGAAAAAGCTGATTTATCCCTCTCCTTCTCTCTTTCATTCTCCCTATCTAGTTCCCTCTCCTCTCCCTTTATATCTCCTCTTATTCTCCTTCTCGTCTCCCTCACTCGCTCCTCTCCTTATCCTTCTCCCTCTCCCTCTCCCCTCCCTCTCAATTCTCTCTCCCTCTCCTTTTCTTTTTTTCTCAATTTTTTTCACCTTGTTTGTCCCTTATAAGGCTATCTAGCTGTTTTTTCTCGTTTTCATCTCCCTCTCCTTCTCCATCTCCCTCTCAATCTCCTTTCTCTCTCCATCTTGTCTCCCTCTCATTCCCTTCTCTCTATCCCTCTACAACTCCCTCTTTTCTCCATCTCCTGTTTTCTATCCCTCTCTCTCTCTCCATCACTTTCCCCTCTCCTCTCCCTCTCCCTCTCTTCTCCTTCTCTATTTCCTTCTCCCACTCTTTCTTCCTCTCTCTCTTATTTCACCCTCCTATTTGTCCCTCGTTTTGTTTCCCTCTCAAGCTTCTTTTCCCTCTCCCTCTCCCTCTCTCTCTCTCTCTTTTTTCTCTTTTTTCCTCTCTCTCTCCTTTCCCTCTCTCTTTTCCTTTTCCACTCCCTTTCCCTCTCCCTATCCCTTTCCCTCTCACTCTCGCGCTCCCTCTAGGATGCTATACAGTTGTAACTCGTTTCTTTCTCCTTCTCATTTTCCCTCTCACTCTTTCTCCCCATCCCTCTTCTTCTCCCCATTCTTTTCCTCTCCCCTTCCCTCTTTTCCTCCCTCTTTTTTTTTCTCAATTTCCCCATTTAATTTGTCCCACATTAGGCTACCAAGATGTTTTTTCTCGTATCACTCTCTCTCCCTCTCTCTCCCTTTTCCCACTCCTTTTCCCTCTCTCTCCCTTTTCCCACTCTTTTTCCCTATCTCTCCCTTTTCCTATCCCTCTCCCTCTCTTTTTCCTCTCTGTTTCGCTCTCTGTTTCTTTCTCCATCTCTTTTTCTCAAATTCTCCCCCTTATTTTGTCCATATTAGGCTGCCAAGCTGGTTTTTCTCGTTCTCTCTTCCTCTCTTTTTCCCTCTCCCTTTCCCATTTTTTATCCCTCTCTCGCTCCCTCCCTAACCCTCTACTCCCTCTCCGTCTTTCTCAATTTTTCTCTTCCTGTCTTTCTCCACCTTTTTTTTTCGCAATTGCTCCTCTTATTTAGTCACTTTGTCAAGTTCTTTTTCCTCGTTTCTCTCTCTCTCTCTCTTTTCCTCTTCTTTTCTCTCTCTCTCTCTCTCCCTCTCTCTTTTCTTGATTACACTTTATTTTCAGTTTGTTAATTTATGCCACTTCTCCTCATTTTTAGACGCACGTATTCCAACTGGTTCCTATCGAACTCCACTTCTCTCTCTCTCTCTCTCTTTCTCTCTCTCTCCTCTCCCTTACTCCTTCTCTCCCTCATTTTATGTTTCTCCCTCTCCCTCTCTGAATCTTTATTTTCAGATTGCTAATTTTTGCCACTATTTTTCTCCGAAGCTCTAATTTATCGTTAATATTATTTTTAGCAAAGAACTTAATCTTTCACTTTTCATTTTTATCCACAATAATTTGAACTAATTTCCATTTAGCTCTGCTTCTCTTTATTTCTCTCTCTCTTTCTCACTTTCTCTGTCCCTCTTACACTTTCTTGCTCCCCTTTTTTTATTAATACTTTCTCTCTCTCTCTCTTTCCCTATCCCTCTCCCTCACCCTCTCCTTTTCTTTTCTTTCTCCTCTATCTTTCTCAATTAATACCTCTTATTTTGTCCCTCATTCCTCTCCCTCTCTCAATCCTCTCCCTATTTTTTACCTGTCCCTTTCCTCTCCCTCTCCAATTCCCTCTCCCTCTGCTTATCCCTCTCCCTCTCCCACTCCCTCTCCTCTCCCTCTCTAATTCTGTCTCCTTATTTTTCTCTCTTTCTCTCTCTCTTTTAATTCCTCTCCGTATTCCTTTCTCTTTCTTTCCTTTTCCCTCTCTGTCACTTTATTTTTCTCTCTTTCTCTCTCTCTTTTTGTTCCTCTCCGTATTCCTTTCTTTTTCTTTCCTTTTCCCCCTCTTTCTCATCTTCGATTCCTTCTCTCTCCCTCTCTTTCCTTTGTGACTCGTTATTTTCGGTTTGCTAACTTATGCCACTTTCTTTCTCTCAAATCTTAATTTTCTGTTCATACTTTTTTTAGCAAACAATTTAATGATTCTCTTTCTATTTTTACCCACATTTTTCCCAACTGGTTCCCATTTATCCTTACTTTTCTCTCTCTCTCTCTCTCTCTCTCTCTCTCTCTCTCTCTCTCTCTCTCTCTCTCTCTCTCTCTCTCTCTCTCTCTCTCTCTCTCTCTCTCTCTCTCTCTCTCTCTCTCTAGACTCTCTCGCTTTCTCAGTTTTTTGCCCTATTCTGTCTTTCATTTTGTTTCTCTAGCCCTCTTTCCATCCCTCTTTATTTTCTCTCACTTTCTTTTCCCTCCCTTCTCCCCTTTTCTCTTTTCTTCAATTTCTCCTTTTATTTTGGCCGTTGAGGTGTTTTTTCTTGTTTTTTTTTCCCTCTCTGTTTCCAACTTTTTATTTTCTCGCCACGTTTTTGATTACATTTTATTTTCAGTCTGTTAATGTATGCCACTCGTTTCCTCCCTCTTTCAATTTTGTTGATCACACAAATTTTTGCGAGTAATTAAATCCGTTTTCTTTTTTTATTATATACTGTTATCTTACTTATTTTCTACTTTGGTCTCATCTTTTTTTTTCTTTTTTTTACAATAGAATATATTAAAGCAAAAAAATGTTGTTTTAACAAAAAATAAACCTTGAATAGATGAACGATACGTTGAGAGCTTTGTTTTTTTTAAGGTTTGGCTCTTGATGTATTGTTGTCATGAAAGCACTTCCTGGTATTAGACGCAACGAAGGTGTTTAGATCACCTAAATGGAGGATCTTTGTCGATTTGAGAAATTTAGTATGAAAATTTCCACCAACATCTTACGTATCATTGCACTTGACAACATTCACGAAACGAGTTTCGAATATGGTTACGAGTTCCGTGACAAAGCGGGTCACAATATAAAGTTGAAAAGTTCAAAATGGCAAGTAGAATGTTTCTTAAAAAAACACAAATTTTTTGCATGATTGCACAGTAAATACTTTAATGTACATCGTGAATAGCTATTAATGTTAAAAAATATCTACACCGTGAATTGCTCTTAGTGTAAAAAATAATAATTAGTGTTATTAACTCTAATTCGAGTTTTTAGCATTTTTAATAAAACCTTTTACTCTAATCTATCCATAACTCTAATTTGGGTTTGTTATCGTACAATTTTTCTACGATAAAGATACTTGCACTAATATAGGTACGAGTACAAATTTGACAACATCTTTGCATCATTATAAAGTTTGCCCGCGTTGGTTTGCAAAAAACGCAAGTAATCGTTAACGTTAAAAAATTGATAAATGCTACTTTGATTTGGTTTCATATTCTATAACTTTTGAATCTTTTACATTGCTAAATGTTGTTCTCTTTTTTGTTAAATAAATTACATTAATATAGTTCATTAACTTTAATAAAGTTGTCGTTGACCTGGTTAATTAGTGTAATTTTACATTAATATGGTTTGTTAACTCTAATAAGGTGACTTTCGGCTATTTCAGTAGAGTAAATTTCCTTTAATACAATTTTTAACTACAATATGGTTGCGTTTCAAAAGAAAAAATCAAAAATATACCATTTATTAGAGTTAATGTTATCACTGTACCGTGAATCATTATTAGCGTTAAAATATATTTAGTATTTAAAAATAATTAGACTTATAAATTCTAATTTGGGTTTTTAAGATTTTTCAAAATACAATTTACTCTAATTTATCCATAACTCTAATTTGGGTTTTTTCCAAAATAATTTATACGTGATCAAGATTCTTACACTAAAATAGATACTAGTAAAAAACTTGTGAAACCGTAATCTTCGTGTAATTGTAACGTCTTTTCGCGGTTTGCGAAAACGTAGTGAAACGTCAACGCTAAAAAATGATACATGTTTTTTTTAATTTACACCGTGAATCGCTATTAGCGTCATGAAATAAATAGCGTCAAAAATCAATTAGAGTTTTAACGCAACTTGGGAATTATATTTTTTTTAGAAAAAAAGTTAATTCTTATTTATCATTAACTCTAATTTGTAATTTTCCTTGTAATAATTGTCAGCGGATAATATCTTCACACTAAAATATGTGCACGTGCAAAAATCGCTGAAATCATACGCCGTCGGGTAATTCTTACATCCGTACGTGCCGGATTTTTTTCACGCAGGTGCATGTTAACGCGTCACTGGGAATTGTGTAACTTTTAATCAGGTATGTTATCTGTAAGTATAAATTTGGAACTGACTGCGCTACACTGTTACGTCCAAAAATAACGTCGCCTATTCGTCGCTTTTTGTAAAAATTACACTAATAATGTCTTTTAACTCTAATTACGTCGCGTGGAATGTTCTTATTAGAGGTTATTAATGTTAATATGTGTTTTAAAATGATTGCTCTTCGGTGGCAGCACTTCCAAATATAACACGTCCAAAAATGACGTCGCCTGTTCGTCTCTTTTTATAAAAAATGCACTAATAATGTCTTTTAACTCTAATTACGTCGCGTTGAATGTTCTTATTAGAGGTTTTTAACGTTAATATGTGTCTTAACTCTAAAATGATTGCTCTTCGGTGGTATCACTTCCAAATATAACAGGTATTAGCGTTAGCATTTCCAAAAATAACACGTATTAGCGTTAATGTTAACCCTAAATGAGTCGGTTATATACGAAAATTTGATAGATCATCAGTAACTCATCAGATGATTGATCACTCAACATTACTTGTGGCAAAATTTTAATCCACGTAAAAATAATGGCTAGAAATTGTCCTAGATGACATAACACCAACCGCTTCTCTTTAGCAGCGCCCATTCCAAAAAAGATCTGGACATCCATTAATCTGCAGCGTTTCTTTGGTCCTTTCACCAAATACTGTGTCGCCTACCACGGGCGTGTTTTCCTATTGTAACCCGTGCTCATTTTTACCCATTGCAACGTTTTTATGGTCCTTTCACCAAATATTGTGTTGCATACCACGTTCGTGTTTTCCCATTGTAACCCACGGTCATTTTTTCCCATTTCCCGCTTTTATTGTGAGGTTGTAAAAAATATGCAACGTCCAAAATTTAAACGAAATATTAAAAGTTGAATTTCGAATACAGGCAAGTTTGAAAAACGTTTCCCGCATTTTCTTCGTTTTAGGGTCTTCTTCTTTGCTCTATATATTTGTCTTTATGGACAGTCATGTCACAACCTATTCACCTTTTGTAATTGTCTTTGCTATTATCCATACTTTTCTTTGTTTCGCATTCATTTTTAACCTCAACTGTCATTTTTTATTTTTTACTTATATGTGGTCAATCTTTACTTTGTTCGGGAATTATATTGCTAGAAACCTCGGAAGTGTTCGTGTCCCTCAATCCCCAATTGGCACGGACTTTGGGAGGAGCAACATCCGCGATTTGGACGAGACGCAAATACCAAAGGGCGTGGAAGAATTAACGTACGAGGGGCCTATTGAGGAAGAAACTCCGATCGGAGATGTTGACGCAGTGTTGTAAGCTTCTTTAAACTCCCGGTAACACCTCAAAAAATTCAACATGTTTCGACAAAGGTTACTCCCATGCGAGTAATAATTTGGATGATCGCCGACGAATAAGCAAAAAGAGATGAAAAACTCATTCCGAGGACCCTTAAGAAGTTCCTCGAACAATTCATTGGAAACTACTCATGTGGTAAGATTTTTAACCATTTTTTTTTCCTTTTGTCGCATTAATCCTGTCTGTTTACATGCGCTGGCACTCGCTCCGACGTGGAATCACTAATCCAAATCTTATCTTGCGTTGTATCTAACCCCCTCCCCTCTCTTTCGCGCTCCCTCACAAATTTTAAGACTTGTTCTCTCTCACCACCATGGTTGTCAAATTTTCCTCTTGTGGTTTTTATGCCTCACTATCCCCCTTTCCCTTTTTGGGTCTTCCTCCCTCTTCTTCCCCCTATTGCACTCCCCTCCCTATCCCCCTTTTCTTATTCCCCCCTCCTTTTCAACCCTTCCCCTCTTTTCTCCCTCTTTTCCACTCTCCTTCCCTCTTCCTTATCCGTCCATCCCTTTTCCCCTCTCTCTTTTTCTCCCCCCTCTCTCTCCCTCACCCCTCCCCCTCACCCCCCCTATATCCCTCTTTTCTCCTCCGCCCTCCTATACCTCTCCTCCCTATCCCCCTCTCTCATCCCTCTCCTTCCCTCCCCTTTACCATTGTCTCCCCTTTTCCTTTATCCTCTCTTTGCCTTCTCTCCCCTCCCCTTTCATTATCCCATCTGTCATCCCCTCTCACCCTCTCTCTTCGTCCCCTCCCCTCTCCCTACCCCGTTCCCTCGCTCTTCCCCTCTCTTACTCTATTCCTCTCTCCTTCTATCTCCCCCCTCTCTCTATCCCTCCCTCTCTCTCTCTCCCCCTCCCTCTCCCCACTCTCCCTCCCTTCCACCTCTCCTTATCCCTATCCCTCTTTTTCTATCTCTCCCTCTCTTTCTATCTCTCCGTCTCCTCCACCTGCCCCTCTCCCTATCACCCTCTCTCACCCCTTCTTTTCCCTCCCACATCTTTACCTCTTCCATTTTTAATTGCAATAGTTCTCTATTTTATCGTTATTTTGTTTAACCCAAAGAGTACATTTATGGATGAACGTACCAGTTTGAAAGGCGACGATAGTCATTCGTCGCTCAGGGTGACACTCAATATTGTACGGCGACGACAGTGAGTCGTCGCCTTGAAATCCACGGTTGATTTTTGTGAAGCGGCGAGATATCTTGATGTCGCCAAATAGTATGATTAATGAAAAAGGCGACGGCAATGCGTCACCGCTACAACGATTTGAGTCGTCATATTATTAGACGACGAGTTTGAATGTTTCGAGTGTCGGTATTATGCATGTGTATGCCAACGTTGGGACGACAAACCCTTTGTCGTCGCGTCAATGTTGGAATCCTATACAAATTTGTACAAGTCGAGTGAACATTTTGTTTGGCGTCACCTCAATGTTGGAATCCTGTTCAAATTTGTTCGTGTCCAGTGAACACTTTGTTTCGTCGTCTACTATGTAGAAAGTTAGAACCAAATGCACGAGTTACGACTTCGTCACGTCGCTCGCTACACGTGTTATACGTAAATGTCAAACAAATACATGTGTACCAAAATTTCCAAAACTTGTAGGATCTTGACGCTCCGCATTTTTAGGTCACTCTGGCATACCACTGTCTCTTTTGTTGCCGTTGACTTTCTCACCTTTTTTCCACTCACGTGTGACACGTCATCATAAACGCTGGTAAGCGGCCAACTAAGCGGCTACGTAGTGTGAGAGAAGTGTGTTTTTGTTATCAATCTTTACAACATAACCTTCACCAACCATAAGAGGAGAGAGGTCAAAGGGAGGATTTACCAAAAAAATGGGTAAAGATGGTTTATTTACCGAGGGTAGAGGTATTACCAAAAGTGGTAATACATGGATAAAGAGGCGACGAAAAAGTTAGGATAAGGATGACGTCGGACGAGAGTTGGCAAAAGAAAGAACGGCAGTGTAGGTTCTATCGATGCAATGGGAGCCACCGACGGATGTATGAGAACAAAAAAAGCCATCTTTGGAGGTAGAGAGGGAAAGAGAGTCTTTGATAGAGTTAAGAATGGAAAGGAAAGAGGAGGATAAGGTAGGGAGGGAAGAGGAGGAATCGGTTGAGGAACCTAAAAAACAAGCATTACCAAAAGAGAAAAGAAAAAAAGAAATGAAAGCGGTTGAGGTGAGTAAAAAAAAGTATGTAGAAAGTGAGCGTGGAAAAAAAAAGCATTGAATGAGGTAGAGTAAGAGAAAGATACATTAGGAGAAAGAGTAGGGGAGGAAAAAAAAATAGAGGAAGAAAAAAAAGAGGAGGAAAAAAAAAACGGATGAAAAAAGAAGGCGGGAGGAGGGGCCATTGAGAGAAAAAAGAGAAGAGGAAGAAAAAATGGATAAAAAAAAAGAAGAGAAAGAGTCACCGGGTAGAGTAGAGAGGAGGAAAAAAACTAGCGAATAAAAAACAAAAAAAAAAAATGAAGCGACGAGGATTACGCCTCTTCCTTATCCGACACTAACAAAAGCATTGTGGAAAGTGACGAACCGAGCGAAGAAGAGCATACCTCGAAAAAAGATCTCCCCTGCGACATTCCGATCATCAAATTCGAAAGTGACCCACCAACTGAAGACGAGCAAAGTGAAAAGAGTGAGAAAAGAAAAAAAGAGAACGACTACGAAAGTAATGAGGAGGTGTTTTGGAGGCCACTTTCACCGAATTTGGTGAGAGCACTTGTGATTGCTCCTCACTATCTTCAACCTCAATACCCGGTTGAGGAAGCGAATTGGTTTTTTTTGCCTCCGATGGGTGAAGAGGCCATAAACAATTTTGTTCCACGAGAAGAGCATTTCTTTTCGGTTGCGGAGTGGCCCGGGCATTGGGGGTATGGAGAAACCCCGCCTCTCCACCCAAAAAAAAATCCCGTACTGAAAGTGCTCGACATCCCTCCCGATTTTCCTGCATATCATACGTGGCTTTTCATTGCCCATGAGAGCCGTAACTCATATATACGCACATCTGAAAAACGATTAGCGTGGATTAGGCGTCAAAAATACGGGTACGTAATTGAAGTACCCTAATTGTTGACGCATTACCACCCTTGGGACCTCCGATTATACACCTAACTTGGTAACGCACGAGCAACTTCCGCGTTATAAGCGCTCCGAAACACGCGAACGAAAGTTTTACACCATTTTGGCAATCTTCCATTAAGATTTGCATTTCTATAGGAGATTCAAAATGTATGTCCACCAATCTTGCCTCTACCACCGATATGAGAAGAGGCGCTAACTAATATGATTGTCGAACTCACACGGCAATTGGCGAAAACAGACGAGCGAAATAGAATTCTTTAAGAGACCGTAGCAAGCTCACACGTTCCTTGACCAAAAAGAAAAAACGGTAATCAGTAGGTAATCGTGGACCCACCTCTCTCCCCTCGCTTTCTTTTTACCTCTTTTAACGCCCTTACTATTGAATAACAACATATATCATTTGTAAATTAGGCATATTTCTCCGCATCTATTGCCAAGCGACTAGAATACTTCGACGCTTATGAGAACCAGCGACGATAGCGACTTGTCGTTGGTTTAGCGATGAGTCTGTCTTTTCGCTAAAACAGCGACGAGTCATTGTTGTCGTTGTAACAATGACAAGACAATGTCATGGTTGAAATACATTTAAAACTAAATTTATGCTTGTTACACCTTTCTTATTTACATGTTCTAATTTATCTTTCGTAATTCCGTTCTATTGCAAAATGTTAAAAGACCAAGAGGTGGTGGTCGAGAAAAAATGCTACACTACGAGGTATCCGAGAAATAATAGAAGCATTGTCCACTTCGGGGTTCAGTAGACTTAGCGTGACAGTGAAAAAAGCCTTACCGAAATAAAGGAAAAAAAATGTTTTGGGTGATGTTTTTTCACGACGAATAAATACAAAATTTCTACCGATACAAGAAGACGAGAATAAAATTGTCGTCGAACATTCTTAAAGATATAATATACGATATAATTAAAAGGTTAGAAGAAAAATATAAGATGTAGTTTTTTGACAAATTTGGAAAACAGATTGTGTTTCGTATTACGAAACGTTCATTCTAAAGGTTTCAAAAAAAGTTCAACATAGTAACTCGTGCGCCAAAAAAAAACTACAATGTAGCTTAAAAAAAAAGAGCACATCGAAAAAACGGTGGCATACCACATGGGTGTATTGATAAGGGGTTTCCAATCGGGTGAGATTTCAAGTTTTTTCCCACCTATTTCATTGTGGTGTGTTGTGTTATTACAAAATGTGATTGTTGAACTTAGTGAAGGTAATTTCCCTATTTTTTGCACTTAAAAAAAACTGCGGTGTGAAATCATACGTTTATCGTTGTTGTTACTTGTGTTTTTGTGGGTTTTATTTTTTTCAATGGGTGCTTTGTGAGAATTAGGTTTGTTCAACGGGGACTTGGTGGAGAAAATAGACGAAAATCACCTCGTTTTCAACATAGATAATTGTAAAACGTTGGATTTTCGAAGAGACAAGGTGGTTAAGTATGCGGATATAGCAAGTGGTAGAGATTCAATGACGCTCATGTTTCGTCTAACTGGAAGTGTCAACGGAAAAATTGAAACACCCATGTATCTTCACTAATAGAGGACGAAATTACCCAATACAAAAGCTATCTTCACTAATAGAGGACGAAATTACCCAATACAAAAGCTTTCTGACAGCATACTAGGTAGGTTTCTAGAAATCCACTTCTATTTTTCTTTCCCTTCCCCCTCCATTTTCCTCCCCGTTTTGTCTCTCCATTCCTCTTCCCTCTCCTTTTTTTCATCTCTCCTTCCCTCTATCTCTCTTTCTCCCTCTCACTCTCTCTCCCTTTTCCCCCTCTCCTTATCATTGTCTTCCCCCCCTCCTCTCTCCCTCTCTTTCTCTCGCATTTTTTCTCCCCCCTCTCTCACCCCCTCTATCCTTTTCTCCTCTTTCCTCTTTTTCGTTTCGCCTTCCCTCTCCCCTTTTTCTCACCCCTCCTATCCGTGTTTTTCTTCCTCTCCTCACCCTCACCTTCCCTCCCTCCCTCCCTCCCTCCCTCCCTCCCAATTTTTTTGACGTCTTCCACCTATGTCTTTTATTTTTACACTGTTTTCTTTGCCCATTACTTCTAATTGCATGAGTGTGTTTTAGCACCGGGCCCTAAAGATGAAATGAAAAAATCGCACTTCCTCAATGGTTTGAGAATGACCGATCATATTAAATCGAACATAAAGGTCGAAAAAAAATCATGTTTTTGGACAATTGTGGAGGCCATAATATACCGGAGCAACTATATTGGGTGTTGTTCGCGGAAAAACATTGTACTACATTTTTTCATTCCGTGTGCAACCCACTTGGTGTAACCGACGGACTCGTTCGTCATTGCTAAAATAAAAAAAGTTTGGAGTAAAAAGTGGGAGAGTTAAAAAGTGAAAGTAATCGAATCAAACAATGGGCAAATCGAGAGCCTTAAAAGTGGTCTGGAAAGTTAATAAGACCAGGAAAATAATTTTTCCTTAAGTTGGCTCGCGATTCAATTCGAGAGGTGAACGCTGTAAAAGACAAAATGGGTAGAGGATATGCGAGGAAGGTAATAATCCAATGCGGATTTTCACTTGAAGACGAGAAGTGAGAAGAAAATATGATCACGCCTCAATTAGAATGCATAATTGTAAAATGACACAATTATTTTGAAGCTGATGAGATGCCACCTTCCATCGTGAGGGCACGAGAATTTTTCCAAAATATTCAAGTTGCCGACACCCACGAGGATGACTTTACCGAAGAAAAGAGCTTTGAGGGCTTGGAATATGGCGGACCACAGTTATCGATTATTTATGCTCAATTCACACTAGAAATGGATGACGGATGAGATGAGAAAATGAATGTCATTGTTTTTTGTTTAGACGCGAATCGCCTTTGACGTCACCTCACGTCAACAAAAATGTTGCGATGTGATTCATGTTGCCGTACGATAAGTCGCCGATGATTCAAATTTGTCCATACCAAACCATTGTTTTTCACCCGTACAACAACATATAATTTTTCTAAGGCGACCGAGCGAGACCCCTAAACAAAAAGAAACTCTTAAAAAAAAAAAAACACAAACAAACCTCACCCGAAAAAAAATGGCAACAAAAACAAGCAACCTTCATAGTTTGTTTGAACCATACTTTTATTTTATTTCTATTTTTTTTTCCGTTTTTCACTTTCTTTTTTACCCTAAAAATTAAACTTAAATTTCTTTTAATTTTTTTCCTCTTTTCTTTCACCTTTTTTTATTCTAAATTTTTTACTTACCTTTCCAGTACTTTATTTTCCTCCCTTACTTCACCTTCTTTTACCCTAAAATTAATACTTACTGTTTTTTTATTTTCTTTCTTTTCTTTTCTTTCACCTTCCTTTTACATTAAAAATTATACTAATAATTCGAAAACGATAAAAAAATTGAGCAATTATCAAGTAATCGGTATCTTTTTATTTCCCCAATAACAAATGATATAAAAAACTATTAATTTTAAAAAATTAATTGTTTTTTTTGTAACCTATATTAATTAATCAACCATAGATGTAATTGTCATTGTTTTAAAATGTTGAATTTCTAAAAACTATAGAATAAAGATAAAAAGTGATTTAATCAGTTTTTTATATAACTTACTTTTTACATTTTTACCATAAAATAATTAATTTAACGATAAATACCCAATTTTCTTTTTACCATTTATCGAACCCAGTGTAGTATTTACAATTAAAGTTTTAATTTGTTGATTTACATTGTACAACATTATCTGTATTAATTCAGCTAACTTATAATAATTTTAACTCTACGACTTAAATCTAAAGTAACATTTAAATCCAAAATTTATATAAAACTAAAACTCATGATACAAAACAAAAAATTATAAACTTTCTTTATTGTATTCTTTAACCTTTAACGTTGAAAAGTAAATTGTGTAATTTTTTTTTCCACATTATTACAGGTATAATTAATTATTTTAATGTCTTTTGTATTTTATACAAAATAAAAATGCCACAAAGTCACAAAAAAATGTTAGTTTACAAAATAGTCCACATTGTTTTGACGTATTTCTTATAGTAACAAATATATCATGGTTTTTTATTATTAAAATTTGTTATATTTCTTGTATTTTATCTTGTTGGACATTATATTGTGTCATCAACTAGTGAAATAGTTTGAGACTTAAGTGAATTAATCGAATTTATGTTTAATGTTTTTTTATAATCCTCATATTTTATATAGTTATACTATTTCACGTAAAAATAATCTTACATTCTAAAATTTTATGGTAAAATTGTGATGCAGACTCTTATTGGAAGATTGTTAGTGGAACAACACCACTTTCTGAACCCGTTCATCTGCCTACCCTTATCTAAGATCCCACTCGAGCTGTAAAAGACACAGAAGTGAGTAAAATGAATTTAATTTGTTAGGCTATTCCCTTTTGATAAACCAAAATTATTGCCGTAAACATAGCAAAGTGGACATACAATTGAGAGGAGTGTTTTGGGTTTTGATTTAATGGTGTGAACATTAGTCAAGTTTTATTTAAATCTGCTCCTAAGTTTGCCATATTTTATCTTTCATTCCTTTTTCTTTCTCTCCCTCACTCTCTTTTATCCCTCATATTTTTCCCCCCTCTCTCCCTCTTTCTCTCCCTCCCTTTCTCTTTCTCTCTCTTTATCTTGCTCTCCCTCTTTTCCTCCCTCCTTCCCTCTCTCACACCCTCCCAGTTTGCTCTCCTTTCCTCCCAATATGTTTTCCCTCCCTCTTAATCTCCTATCCCTCACTCCGAATCTACCCTCCCTCTCTACAAATCTACCCTCATTCGATCACAATATGCCCTCATTCCCTCCCAATATGCCCTCCCTCTTTCGTACTCTGCCCTCTTCTCACCCTTTCCCCTCCCCTCTTTCTCTCTCTCTCTTTATATTTCTCTATCTCTCTCTATCTTTTCCTACCTCACAATCTACTCTCTTTTCCCCCCTCTATCTCCCTGTCCTTCACCCTCCCTTTTATTCCCACCCTCCTCTCTCTCACTCTCTCTTATTTTGTCCTCCCTCTTTCCCCTCCCTCTTTCCCTCTTTATCTGCCCTCCCCCCCTCCCAATCTGATTTATTTGTTTCCTATTCTGCCCTCCCTCCCTCCCTATACGCCATCTCTCCCTCCCAATCTGCCTTCCCTCCCTCTCATTTTGCCCTTCTACCCACCCTATCTCTCTCTTTTTTTCTCTTTCTCTCTTTTTCTCTGTCTTTCCCTCCCTTCCTCCCTTTGAATTTGCCCTCTCTCACCCACTCTCTCTCCCTCTCCCTCACCCTCTCCCGCCTTTCTCCCACCCTCCTCTCTCTCCGTTTTTTTTTGTATTTTGCCCGCTCTATCTCCTATCTGTTCCTCACTCTTTCCTTCTTTCCCTTTATACCTCTCTCCCTTCCTCTTTCTCAATGATTTATCAACTGAATTTCAAATGTCTCAAGTCAACAAATAGAGTACCACATAACCGATCCGCCGACATCTAGTCAATTAACACAAGAAGCGACCACAACTGATGTTTAAAAAAAGAAAAATCGTATCGTGATCGTTGGTCAAAAGACGAACTAGAGGTCTTTGTGGTTTGTTGGGGCAAATCTCAAAAGTAGCTTTGAAAACACTACACCAAAAAACAGTGAGAAAAAATTGTGAGGAGCGTGAATCAAGTGCGAAGTTTCAAAAATATTACGTTTGTCTCATGTAAGCTAAAAGTAAATGATCAGAGGAAAAATTATAGAGCACAAGTTATGCAAGAACAAAAAACTGGAGAAAGTCTAGCGAGGCTTTATTTTAATATATTAGACCCAATTTAAAGAAGGAGATTCGACACAACGGGTTTAGAAAAAAGAAGAATGAAGTTTAGAAAAGTTCGAGAGTTGGGAGAGAAAAGATGAAAAAAGAAAAGGCAGAAAAACATATTGTAAGATGATAAAATTGGAATGTCAAACAAGTATTCAAGATGGGCCAGTCCACAATACGAGAAAAGGGAAAATAATAAGATAGAGAGAAGTAGAGGAAAATATAAATTCAAAAGTACGGGTGTGTGAAAAAAGAATGTTGAGCTAAAGAGCATGTTTACTTAACCTATAATAGCTGATGAGTGGTGTTCTAACAAAAGTAGTGATGAATAGAGAAAAGATGAAATCAAAGAAATGTTGGAGAGGGGCTTGGACTAAAAAATAAAATATAATAACCCTGTGATTGGTTCACCCATCAACTCTATTTCCCAAGCCAACCGAAAAAGTCGTAAGTGGAAAGGCAACCAGCTAGTTAGCGGTTCAATGCTTTATCTGAAAAATTACACAACATTTTTAGAACAAAGATTAAAAGAGTGGATGATTATATGGGAGAAATAGAATTAGTCGAAAAACAACAAATTATTGAAATAGTCGGGAAAATAACGGGGATCATTAAAAAAGTGCAGCGAACATATAAAGAACGTATATTAAAAAAGAAAGATGCCAAAAAAATACAAATAGACATTGCAGAGCGAAGACTTGCGTTTGGTATCGATTGCAGGCAGCCAGATGATGAGGAGAAATAGACAAAAAGAAAAAAAAAACGAAATAGAAGATCATATGTTGTTTAATCGCGAACTGGAGTTACAAACTCGCGAACTTGAGACACAAACAAAGGCGACGAAGGTAAAAAATCAGGAAATGAAACTAAGGTTGGAATGCCTTAAAAATAGTGTTGACATCTAAAAATGTAATTGATTACGTATGATTTTTATCACCTAGAAATTAAAATAAAAAAATCTTGTAAATAAGAAAAGATCAAACAACCTATTCTTTTTGATGAAAAAAAGAGAAAAACTCAAATGTAATAGGTGTCAACTAAAACGGGAGCCTAATAAAATGTGTGATATTCTAACGAATAGGTGTTGTTAAAATGCAGGAGAAAAAAAAATGTAGACAAATCAAGCTCCAATATCAAGCGAAAAACAGTTGTAATTTATTGAAAATCAATTACTATATGTATTTATCGACTAACGAATATATGAACAACAAATGAACGCTACAACTTTAAGGATACAAAGAACCAGCAAAACAAACACATTATTAAAAATAGTTTATTGTTCGATTTTTTTTTTCTAATATAGAAGTTTGACCAGCGTTAATATAAGATGAATTCTAAGGTGCTTTTTATCTAAGGCATAATTGAGAGCCCACTAGTGTGTTGTTATATAATAAGAGGATCGACCACTTTTTAAACCCTAAACAATCTAATCAAACATGTTCAAAGCACATTGCACCAAATTAAGGGGATGAAAATATTTGTATGTGATTTGTTGGGAGTACGTTGATAGTTGCCTCATATAATATCATAAAATATGTGTATATAATATTATCATGATTTTTAAATATTTTATGGAGATCATTATATGGTATGGAGTTGGCAATCGTTTGTTAATTGTATCCCAACTTCTGCATGTATTGAAATACATAATACACATCTTTCAATTAACTTAATCGGTATGAATTATATTATTAGAAATTAATGACTTTTTCAAGATGCCTTTTGGTATTAACAATGCAAAATAATAAGGTTCAAACAATACATAAAAAAGAAACAATGAGACCGTAAAAATTCTGTTCAATATATAATTAAATGTGGTTGAATAAATCAATCAAGCCACTTAAACCTGAAAAATTGCTTTCCATATATGTGTAACAGTAATAGCTGATCGAACTTGTTTATAAAATGGTATTTAGGAGTAATGATTATAGATTACCCAATTTGGTAGACGTTCGCAAAAGAATCACGCGATTTGGAGTTATATCGCGAAAGAATCACGCGATTTGGAGTTATATTTCAAAAGTTATAGCTATGGGTGCACTTAGGTGGCAGTGCGAGGTCTAAATAACAGGTGGGTATCATTGAAACGTTTAAGGGTCAAATTAGTACCGAAATTTTGCGTGAACGTTTCATAAAGTTCTAATGAAACGTTCAGTATGCATGGTACTTGGTTTCGTACAATTTTTAGTACGAAATGTCACTTTCACTTAAGGGAATTTCGTAGGAAGTTTCGCGTGCGAAATTTGTGACGCACGATCGTGCGAAATCGCGTTTCGTTTGGCGCGCACTTTTGCACGTGAATGCAACGTAGTGAAACGTAGCGTTTGATTGGTTAGTAAAATGCTAAGTAGTTAGTAAGAGATTTCGCACGTTTTTGCATTAGTCAATCCGAGTCCTTGATGATTAATGATTGGCCCAGGTAAAAGCCTGTTCAACAGAGCTTTGACTATGGCCTGGCTAGTCCAAGGCGATGATAGATAAATAGTGAAGTGTAAAAGGAGAGTATACATCTTTTCCTTTGGGGAAAAGTTTGTGGAAATTCCGGTTGATCTTGGTCATGAGCGATAAATACCAAATTGGAGAAAAAATGCATTTTTGCATTTAAATCTCTTACTAACTAAATATTGTTTTAGTAGTTAAGATATAGAATTATTAAAAGTGGAGAGTAGTGGAAAACACTTTAATAAGAAGAGTTGAGCCACGAGGGCAAGAGACAAAGCTAATGTTATGTGGACAAAAGCTTCTTCTAATTTAAAGTTTATCCTTATCTGAGTGTTGTCAAATGTGGATGTGTATTTTCCAATGTGGGGAATGTGTGGTTGGAATTGTTAGTAGTAATGGGATTTTGTGAGTGGTAGAATATCATGTTACATATGGTATCAAAGCTTGGTTAGAAACCAAGGAGAAGTTTGCTCACTCGAATATCGACTGTCGTGACCGGTGAGGGTGCTCTAACTTGTGTCGGTAGAACCACAATGTGAAGTGGTAGGGGATTGGAGGGAAACTAAGTGATCACACAGCCAGCGGTCGCTGGTTAGATGTGGGGCGTGCTCAGGTCTTAAGGACTAAGGCGGGGTGGGCAGTGTAGCAACCGCTGAAGCTCACTCCAATTACCTAGAGGCCAAACAAACTTGTCTTCTCCTAGCAATGATTCATGTGTAGAGGAAGGGCTTGAAGGCATGAAGGGTGAGGATGTGAGGATTATAGAACAAAAGATCTTGATATAGTGGGAAATGGGAAATTTGCTAATGGAGGAGAAGGAAAGTGGAGTACTTTACTTCTTTAAGAGCAAAGGAGTCTAGAAATGACTCAAAACTTTTCAAACCCTAAATTATTACCTTTGATTGATTTCAATTTTGCTGTTGCAAAATTTATGGTTAAATCTTACCTTTGAGAGCTTTCAATTTTGTTGTTGCAAAATTTGTGGGGAAATTCTTACCTTCTGTTTCAATGTTGGGAAATTGAAAATTTGAATTTGTACTAACTTACTGTCAAAGTCTTTTTAATTTCTCAGATCTTGATCTTTTCAAAGGATTTGTTAAGGAGAAGAAGTCTTGGATTGGAGCAATCTGAGGACTTCAAATCTGCAGCAAATTTCTTTGGGAAATTATATTCTTTCTTTCATTTACTTGATTTAATTGTGTGATAATGGCAAATTCTGCATGGAAACATGAAATGGAGAATGCTTTGAATGTGTTGAAGAAGCGTACTGTGAAATTGGTCAAAAGATTTTATAATCATGCTGCCGCTGTGGATGAAACCATTTTCGAATTGAAAAGTGAATTGAAAATTGTTAAAGAAAATGTGAATGTTTCAAATGAGAAATTAGATGAACTTATTAACTTAATTCAGACCAAGAATGATATGAATGACCATAAGGGTGAGAGTAGTAAAAGAAATGCCAGTTTTAGGGAAGATGATCATGATAGACCTAAAAAGATAAAAGATTTGAAATTGTCTATCAGTGAGGCACCATCGTTTGATGGTAAGAGGATCGATGAGTTGGATGCTTGGATTTTTCATATGCAGTATTATTTGGAGTCTAGAAATTGTGATCGTGATGATTACACTTCTTTTGCAGTTAGTTGTGTGAAAGGCAAAGCTCAGATTTGGTATTATACTCAGAGAATGTCTAAATTGATTCCTGATAATGTTGATTGGGAAACTTTTAAAACCGCGATCAAATCGCGTTTCTTGCCTGTCACTTTTAAATCGAGAATGGAAGAAAAGTGGTTGAACTATAAGCAGACTGGATATGTGAAGGATTATATTGTGGAATTTGACTCATCTAGTATGCATGTCATAGGTTTGACTGATGAAATGGCTAAGTTACATTTCTTAAACTATCTTAATCCTATACTAAAATCGGAACTAAAACATCAGAATTTTAATTATTTGAAGGAATTACAAGATAAGTCATTGGAATTAGAGGACCAGTTGAGGTATAATCAGGAAACTCGATCACTCAGGGGTAATGTGAATATATATCAGAGTGGGATGAGGAGGAATTTGTTGAAGAGGGTCTGAATGCTGGTCTGGTGAATAGGCAGAATATCTTCATGGGAAATCAGAAGGGTGGAACAAATTTAACAATAGAGGGGGATACATTAAGAGTTTTAAACGGAGCATTAATACTCAGAAGTCTAACCTTACCATACCCACGTGCACTATTAGTCAGAAAAGGATCATAGAGCATTTGAGTGTGCACATTTGAAAAAGATTAACTGTTATAACTGTGGAGAAGAGGGACATTTCAGTAGAGAGTGCACAAAACCCAAAAAAAAATCACTTGTTTCAAATGCGGAGTACGGTATGGACTGTACAGATAAAGGTTCTCTCAAAACAGTCGATATAAATGAAGGTCTCCAACAAGATAGTGCATTATACCTAGCTGAGCAAGAAGCCTAGGAGGTGGGTAACGGAAAAGACTAACTGAAAGTCCTCATTTGAGTCAACCAAATCCATATGTTAAGGAGTTAACTCTGGAGGGCAAATTAATAATTGGAAAAGCTAGGATATCTGAATGTATTATGATTTTCGACACACTGCATAGTTTGAAGAATCCTTCTGATGAAATTCCCAACAATAGACCTATGTTAGGAATATTTATATGTATATATATATATGTATATATATGTGTATATATATATGTATATATATATGTGTATATGCATATATTTATATGTATATATATATATGTATATATTTATGTATCTATATATATGTATATATTTATATATGTATATATATGTATATATATATGTATATCGGCTCTGGTCATGGTTTGGTCAAATGTTTAGTCAATTTAATCAAAACACCAAAATCAAAGATGATACACAACGACTACAAAAACCAACCAAAACTTTTACAAACATTTTAAAAGCCAGGAAACGATTGTTTTTGCGTCAATGTGTTTGAGTTTATGGTATATTTCTGCATAATATTTGTACGAAAATTTTGGTTTGTATAAAGTTACTATTTCACAAATTCGTGTCTCTTGATGAAAATGACAAAACTTACGGACTCTCGAATTCTTGAAAGATGTTCATCATAGATAACAACATTTAAACCATATCAAATTTGAAGTTCAACAAAAAATATTGCAATTTCGTACATAATTATATGAAAACCATGTCATCTCCAAAGAAACAAACATATTGGGTTTCTATTGCTAAAATCGCTAGAGGTACGACACAAGTTATCTCGCCCTCCTTATCTCCCTCCCTCCCGACCTCACTTTGTCCCTCCCCCTCACCCTCCCTCTCTCCCAATCTACCTTCTTTCCTTCCATCCTTTTGTCCCCCCCTCCCTCATTGTTATGCATTGTTTCTTTGTCATGCATTGGTTGTTCCTTGCTGTCTTGTATTGTTATTATTCAAAGGCATCTTGAAAGAGTCATTAATTTCTAATAAAAAAATTCATACCGAATAAGTTATTTAAAACATGTGTATTCTATACTCCACTGGCATACGGAAGTTCAGATAAAATTTTCAAACGATTGCCAACTGCATACCATATAATGATCGCCATAATTTGTTGCATGTTTTCTTAGTTATGTATTGTTTGTTCCTTTGTTGTTTTGTGTTATTATTATTCAGCAGCGTCTTGAAAGAGTTATTAATTTATAAAAAAAAATCATACGGATTAAGTTAATAAAAAGATGTGTATTCTATACTTTATTGAATACAAGTTTGGATACAACTACCAAACCATTGGTAACCCCATACTATACAATGATTGCCATAAAACATTAAAATATCAATAAAATGCTAGATACACAAATATGATGTTATTATACGTAGCAACTATCAACGTGTGCTCAACAAACCATATACAAATATTTTTACGCCCTCAAATTGTTGCAATGTGTTTTCAACCCGTTTGATTAGATATTTTGGGGTTTAAAAATAGTTCCGACCCTCTGAGTAAATAAACATGGCTATATAAACACACCATTGGAGTCTCTATTATGATATAGATAAAGAGCATCTTAAAACTCATATTAGATAAATTGTTGATTGAACATCCATATGAGATTACAAAACAAATCCAACAAAAAACTTTCTATATATTAGATTACAACACAAATCCAACAAAAAACTATCTATAATAATGTGTAGGTTTTGTTGGTTCTAAGTATCCTAGATGTCAGAACTTTCATACGGTGTTCTTATATTTGTTTGTTAATAAACACATATTGTAACTGTTTTCCAATAAATTACAACCGTTTTCCATTGATATTCGAGCTTGATTTGTCCACCTTTTCCTTTTTGTTGCCTGCATTTTAAAAACACGTATTCGTTAACATAACGCACATCTTATAAACTCCCATTTTATTTGACACACTTTTTGTTTGACTTTTTATCTTTTTTTATCAAAAAAAAAATTGTTTAATATTTTGCTTTTTAGATGAATTTTTTGTTTTGGAAATTTATAGGCGTTTGAAAACCATACCTCATCAATTACCTTTTTAAATATCAATACCGTGTTTAAGGCATTCCAACCTTAGTTTCATTGCCTCGTTTTTTGCCTTCGTTGCCTTAGTTTGTGCCTCTAATTCGCGAGTTTTTGCCTCTAGTTCGCGAATAGACAATAGACGATCTTCTCTTTCATTCTTTTTTTTTTCTTTTGCCTTTTTCTCTTTATCATCCGCTTGCCTGCACCTGATCTCAAATGCGAGCCTTCGCTCTGCAATGTCTATTTTTGCCTTTTTGGCATTTTTCTCCTCTAACATACGCTCTCTATCGGTTCGTTCCACTTCTATAATGATCCCCGTTATTTTTTCGACTATTTCATTGATTTGTTGTTCCCCTTCGTCCGGCTCTATTCCACTCTCGTAATCATCCACTCTCCTAACCTTTATTCCAAAAATGTTAGGTATCTCTTCAGAGGAAGAATTAAACCGCCAACTAGCCGGTTGCTTTCCCAAGGACGGCCTTTTTGCCTGGCGTGAGGATTTAGAGCTGGTGGGAGAGCCAATCACAGGACTTATTACATCATCTTTTTTAGTGCTAGCTCCCCCCAACATTTCCTCGATTCCATCTTTCCCTTCTCCATTACTACCTTTAGGACACCACTCATCCGCTATTATAGGATGACAAAACATGCTTCCTACCTCAACACTTTTTTTCTCTAGTTGTTCATCATTTAGCTGTTTGGATTTTTGCCTTT
This sequence comes from Zygnema cylindricum, assembly GCA_037447655.1. NCBI lineage: Eukaryota > Viridiplantae > Streptophyta > Zygnematophyceae > Zygnematales > Zygnemataceae > Zygnema > Zygnema cylindricum. The sequence continues at coordinate 150,186 of JBBHKE010003283.1, forward strand.
TTTCTTTTTCCCTTTCCTCTCTCAAATCTCGCACTTTTCCAAACTCCATTCTCCCTCTTTGTAATCCCGTTGTATCCAGTCTCCCTTGTAGAATTGGGTCTAATATGTTAAAAAAAGACCCCGCTGGACTTCCACCAGTTTGTTGTTCTTGCGTAACTTGCGCTTTATACTTTTTCCTTTGATCATTAACCTTTTGTTTACATGAGACTAAGGTCCTCATTTTACTATTCGGCACCGCATTCACGCTTTTCAGGATTTTTTCCCATTTTTCTTTCGTACAATGTCTTCCCGGCCCTTTTTGAAATTTGCCCCAACAAATCAAAAGGACCTCTAATTGGTCTTTTGACCAACGATCACGATCCACATCCTCTTTCTTTATAACTTCGTCTGGGGTCGATACTTGTGTTAGTTGACTAAATGTTGGCGGATCAGTTACATGCTTCTCCATTTGTTTACTTAAAATTGTTGAAGGATGAAGAGATAGAGTGATCGAGGGAAGAAGGGTGAGAGAGAAGAGGGAGGGTGAGAAAGAGGGAGGGATGGAGGGATGCAGGGAGGGTTGTTACAAGTATTCTATGCATTGTTTTTTATCTTTTTATCGTCTAATCTAATATGTTTATTTTCTTCTTGGTTTATCTTTTCTCTCTTTTAACCATATATTTTTTTTCCTTGTTTTCATTCTCATTTTTCCACCTTCATACTAATAATACACCCCCTTTAGCTTTTGGGTATCCCCTGCAATCAGACCCATAAATATTCCAATTATGACAATAGAAAATGCAAAATTAACAGATAAGATTTGGAAAAATATAATTTCAACAAATATTTTAACAACTAATATTAATCCCATTAACTAGAATGAACAAGTTGAGGTGAGATCTTTATTAATCGATTAGCCAAAAAACCTTAAAAAACCAAAAAAAGTGGGGCAAAGGAAGAATGTACGGGCTAATGATTAGCATATTTAGATAGAACCAAGACTGGATAATGACATACCCATGGTAATGGTTTTTGTGAATTACTTTGTTACTGAAGATATGAACATTTAAGATTGATGAGACTAAACAAGGTAGTACGACAATAGTAGAAATAAAATTTACAATAAGTACGTGACCGCGTACATTCAATAAAGTACTTTCTAATAGTTTAGAGGAGTCTTACTGGCTTAGGGGCTAATACGCTATTTGAGTGTATATATACCAGACTTAGGTTGTTTTTAGAAAAAATATGGAAAAACTTTGAATGATAAAATATATCTTGGTGATTCTGTGAAATTTGACAAAGATTTACTCTCTACTTTATTGTTGATTTTGGATGACGATTTGTGTATGTTCTATTCGTTGCATCCTCGACATTTTGGCAGAGTTTGTGGTAGATCTAGTATTTGCATTTCTTTCTATAGTTGGTTGAAGTTGCTTGTTAAAAGAGTGCCTCTTGAGAGCGTTATCCTCTTGTATATCTGGGATGGCTACTCTATCACCTTCTTGTGATGCTATGGATGTCCCATGAAAACATGCTATAGTTTGTCATGTTGCGCGTTTCGACCCACGTTCGCGTCACTCCAGCTCATCTTCAAATTTATACTGAAATAACCTCACGATGTGGTTTCAGGTAAAGTAATAAGTTATAAGCGAATAGGAAGGCATTGTGGCACGCGTCACACTCTTTTGAAAACATTTTTGCACTAAACGGAGTACCGAGAAAAACCCATTATCCGTTTCTAGCCTATACGTTTTTTTTGTGCAGTAGAGGGGTGTCGACCACCAAATGTCATTTCGCAAAAGCGAAGTTCAAAAAGGTTCCTCTCTTTCTCTCCCTCTCCCACTACGACGTCTATCTCACAATTCTTAGAATGAAACAAAACAAAAACGATATAAGATGAAATATGAAGAAATTAGTGATTTTTTAGTAGGTCTTGCATTAGAAATGAAAAGAATTAATATATCACGTTGCCCGACTTCTTCTCTCTCTCTCTCAAGTCCTCATACTTGTCTTAATCACTGAAGACTTAGGAAAGAGAGAGGTGGCCATGGCTTAGGAAGGGGAAGGTAGGAACACGGGGAGAATAAGAGTGACAAAGTCACTCTTACACAAAAAGGTGAGTCCAATAGGACTCGAACCTTTTACCGGCAGAGCCAAACGTAGGCTTCCGCTCTAACCGGCCGGTAAGTCGTAGAAAATCGTTGAAGTATATAGGGTTTGATAAATACTTAAAGGGTAACTGTGTACCATAAGTCATTAGTCATTTAATTGGTTATAGAGAGGTAGTGCAACATAGAACAATTTGTATGGTATCCAGTATTAAACAAATGTACCGAACATTTGTTTCAACGGCGGACATTAAAAGTGGGTCAACATCCAGCGGTTCGCATGTAAGCCGACATCTCAGAATGACCATTTTGGCGGTTTACGCACATAACATCACCAGATAACACGTGGCAAACTCTCATTGGTTGGAGGAATTCACGGAGCACACCAGAACGAGTAAAGGAGTGACAGTCGTCTCCAGTTCAGCCACGAAGTACACTTGTCGTACATAAAGTACCACAGCTTGTGTACCTTTCTGAACCGTACAGTCTTCTGATTGGATAAGTAGTTTATTTGTAGGAGGTTTAGAGAGGGGTTTTAGGAATTAGAAAAAACATGAGGCGGCCGCCTTTGTCGCAACAACCTTGTATACAAAAGGCTAACTTTGGCCTCATCTAATTTACTGTTCACTTGAGCAAATTTGGAGATTTCTCTTCCGCCTGACTCAGGGGAGTCGGGCCCTCACAAGGGTGAGGATAATCAGATATGTTGGGGTTCATACAGACTATTATTCTTCTGCAAAGTAGGAAAGTAAATTTTATCCTAGAGGGCTTCCGGGTTCAGACTGACTATTATTCTTTTACAAAGTAGGAAAGTAAATTTTGTCATAGAGGGCTTCTACTAGATAGCTCATTGTGTCTGTCAATGGCTACCACATGATTACAAAAGATCTCTAAAAAATATTACTTTTGACTATCTTTAGTTGTATATTGATGGCACGTAAAGTGAAATAAGATGAAAAATCAAAACCGGGAATCATGGTGGTGAAATTTGATGGGCTCCATTGCCCACAGAATTCGCAGATCCAAAAGAAGCTAATCTAGATAGCGTCGGCTCCAAGTTGATATAAACCCAAATGAATGATCCCTTGACAATTAGAACCCCAATACACCTTCACCCCTGTGAAGAGAAGACCTTCTGTGTGCTCAGTTCCACCACAGAATGCAAAGCTTGAATATGTACAAAAAAGAAAGTGTGATAAACGCACTAAAAATGAGTTGGAAAATGATGTTAATAAGAAAGAATCTATTCACCTATAGAATTTGAAATTTGGGAAATGATGAATAAGACAAAAATGTAGGATAAGACAAAAGTGAAACTAAGGAGGAGGAGGAGGAGAAAGAGAGGGAGAGGGAGGAGAAAGGGAGAAGAGAGAAGAGAAAAGAAAGATGAAAAAAAAACAAGAAAGTACTATTTGGCAGAACGGGAGTACAACAACAAGAAGAAAACGGAAAGAGGGAGAGAAAGAGATAGAAAGGGAGAAGGGCAGAGAGACAGAGAGGGAGAGAAAGAGTGTTATTTGCTTGTTTTGAATAAATACCGTTCAACTCTTCTCCATAGCAAGGGAGAGAGGGAGAGAGAGGGAGGGGAGAGAGGGTGGGGAGGAGAAGAGGGAAAGCGGTAAAGAGGGAGAGTAAGGGAGAGAGAGAGGGAGGGAGGGAGGGATGGAGGGAGGGAGGGAGAGAGGGAGGGAGAGTGGGTAGCTTGGGTGAGAGGGAGGGAGGGAAGATTGGGTGAGAGAGAGGGATGGAGGGAGGGGGGGAGGGAGGGTGAGAAAGAAGAGGGAGGGTGAGAGCGAGGGAGGGAGTGAGAGAAGGAGAGATGGAGGAGAGGGCAGATTAGGAGGGAAGGAGGGCAGATTGGGAGGGAGGGAGGGTGGGAGGGAGAGAGGGAGATAGGGAGGGAGGAATAGAGGGAGGGAGGGATACAAAGGAGGGAGGGAGAGATAAAAGGAGGGAGGGAGGGAGGGAGGGAGGGAGATAGTGAGGGAGAGATAAAGGGAGGGAGGGAGGGATAAAAGGAGGGAGGGAGGCTAGATTGGGAGAGAAGGAAGGTGAGGAAATTGGGAGGGAGGGAGGGAGGGAGGGAGGGAGGGAGGGAGGGAGGGAGGGAGGGAGGGAGGGAGGGAGGGAGGGAGGGCAGTTTGGGAAGAAGGGAGGGCAGGGAAAGAGGGAGGGCAGGGAAAGAGGGAGGGCAGATTTGGAAGAAGGGAGGACAACGAGGGAGGGAGGGTGAGAGGAAAGAGGGTGGGTGAGAGAGAGGGAGGGCCGGATGGTGGGAGGGAGGGCATATTGGGAGGGGGGGGAGGCAGATTGATTGGGAGGGAGGGAGGGCAGTTTGGGAGGGAGGGAGGGACGGAAGGCAGATTGGAAGAAAGGTCGGGCAGATTGGGCAGAAGGGATAGAGGGAGGGAAAGTGGGAGGGAAAGAGAGAGATAGGGAGGGAGGGAGGCAAGGTAGCTTGGTATCATTACCTGATGATGGCTTTTTTTTTTTGTTGTTCTCTAGCTGTGAGTAGAATTTATAAGATAAAAAGGAGATGAAGGAAAAGAAAGGAAAAGAAAGTAAAACAGCGGTAAGCTTAATTTTAAGATGAAAAAAAGGCGAAGGAAGGGAGAAAAATGAAGTAAAGAAAAGGTAAATAAAATTTTTAGAAGAAGAAGTGGGTGCAATAATGGGGAAAAAAAGGTAGAAGGAAGGTATGTTTAATTTTTAGGGTTGAAAGAAGCGAAAAAGTGAAAAGAAAAGAAAGTATAAGGAAGTAAAGCATGGTTCAGCTTTTGTCGCCACTTTTCTTTTCGGGTGAGGTTTGTTTGGTTTTTTTTTTTTTTTAAGCGTCCCTTTTGGTTTGAGGGTCTCGAGCGGTCACCTTGAAAAAAAAAATACGTTGTTGTACGGATGAAAAACGATGGTTTGGTACGGAGGGATTTGAATCATTAGGCGCTTAATCGTACGGCAGCATGATTCACATCGCGACGTTCTAGTTGACGTGAGATGACGTCAAGGACGTCTCACGTCCAAACAAAACAAAAGGACATTCATTTTATCATCTCATTCGTCATCCATTTCCGGTGTGAATGCAGCATATATAGTATTGTACCTGAGCGCGGGTTTGAGAAATTTGAATTTTCCGTTCTATGTACAAATCGCACAGTTCAGTAACGTTCACCGCTGCACTTACTTCCTTTTCCTTCCTTTCAACTGTCAATAGATTTTCCTTTCATTTTCTTTCTTTCTTCCTTTCTTTCTATTTTTCTCTTTTTCTTTCTTTCTTTCTTCAGTCGTTGACTCCAATGCGGTTCCTGTGCTACTTCCTCCACCGCCACCTGTCCTTCCGTCTCCCGGAGTTCGAGGCTCTGGCCGTACTTGCAGGCTGTACGGACCCGCTCGTGTGGGAGCAGCCAGCTGGCGGTCACCACGAGGACTCGCCCTTCTATTTTGTCACTTTGCCCAATGATGACGTGGCACGGGAAATTGCGACTAGGAGTGAGTGCCAGCTGGACTGGTTACAGTGTTTTCTAGGGTTTGTTTAGAGGTTTCTGAAGGTTTTCTAGGTTTCTTTCGTTTGAAGATTTTTTAGGTTTTTTTTTGTTTGTTTCTGAAGGCTTTTAGGGTTTTTTAGGGTTTTTTTACAATTTAGAAGGTTTTTAGGGACTTTAGGGATATAGGAGTTTTTTATTTTGGTTGGTCTGCTTTTTTAAGAGTTTTTTAAGGGCTTTAAATGCTTTTCTGGGCTTCTTTAAGGTTTCTTAGGTTTTTTTTGTAGGCTTGTATTGGAATTTTACGCTTTTTTTCGAGGTTTGTCAGAATGCAAAATCGGTGGCTGTTTTTTGTAGGAATGTGGATTTTTAAGAAATTTATTCTAGAGTCTGGGCTCTCCCTCTCTCTCCCTCCTTCCCCTTTCCTCTCCCTCTCCCTCTCTCTCCCTCCTTCCCCTTTCCTCTCCCTCTCCCTCTCCCTCTCCCTCTCCCTCTCTCTTTCTCTCTCGGATTTTAGAAACCAGGGGTTGTATTTTGTAGAAATGAGGTCTGTTAAGAAATCTATTTGTAGAGTCTGCGATGGAGGTTTTTCATTTTTATCATTCCATCTTATTAGGGTTTTAATGATTGGATTTTTTTACGCTTGTCTTATTCACTTTGAATTTTTATCTCCTTCCTCCCCCCTTTTTGTTTTCTCTCCCTATATCTAAGTCTCTCCCTTATTTATTTCTAAAGGATTTATTTTAGGGTTTAGAGGCTTTTCATCGGCAGCTAAAACTGAAAGAATTGTACCTTTCCGTACAAAATCACATTTTTGCTGAAAGTAACGCTAGAGGACTTATTTTTAGTTGGACCGTTTAAACCTTGGGTTTAACCATGAGGGGTAAACTTGCTCAAACTCAAACATCTGTACTCGGAAGGAGGGAGGGGAGGGAAGGGGAGTGAAGGGGCTGTGATAAGACAAGGGGTTAGTGTCACCAATTTTTCAACAAACTGTTGTCTAAAATTTGTTGTCTCCCTCTCTCTCTCTCTCTCGCCCTCTCTCCCGCCATTTCCTTATGTCTCTCTCCCCCTCCCTTTTCCTCTTTTTCCCTATCTCTCTTGCTCCTCTTTCTCCCTCTCCCTCTCCTCCCCCCTCCTTCCCCCTCCCTCGCCCTCCCTCCCCGCCTCCCCCCACGTACAGGCGTCCTCTTGAAGGGCATATACGAAGTGTGGGGCGAGGGCTGCTGTCACGAGGACACTCTGGCGTCCGTACAGCTGTACCCGGAGGACCGGAAACGTCCTTTTTTGGAAAAAGACAAAAGTTTCAAGATTGTGGTGGACTGCTTCGGACACGTGTTGACCATGGAGCAGCAGAAGGAGAGGATAGACAGGCTGGAATGCATTCCTTTTCAGGTGAGTGAAGGGGGGGGGGAGAGAGAGAGGGAGAGGGAGAGGAAACAAAAACAAAAAACAAAAAACAAATTAGCAAAAAGCAAAAGGCATGAGGGCAAAGGACATAAGGCAAAAACTGGTCTTATTTCCCGTTCACAATTTTTACCAGAAAAAAGTAAAACTTGAACAACCAACTCCATATTCTCAACGTCTGAAGATGTTCCCGGAGACTATTTCCACTTTTTTTTCGTTTGTTTTTTATTTTTCGTTTACCAAAATCGAGGTCGTCATGTACGAGTATTTGTGAGTAGGATAGCATCCACACTATTACGTGTTCGGTTTACCTTTCCATAACGTTAAAGGAAAAGTAGTTTTTTCTTGTTTTGTGTTTCCTTACATTTTGATTTTTTTTTATATATGATTTTTGTAGTGTTGTGTAACAAATGAATTGAAGGTCGATGTATCGCGATATCAGTATTTATCAATACCGCTACCTTAATAGTTTGATAGTTATTGAGTTTGTCGATAAATGTCACTAATTCGATAACTGCCGATAATCGACCGAGAACTGTTCAGTAATCCAACCGTAAATCGGGGCAGAACACATATCTTGCCAAATCTTCATTGAATACTTGATTGGCCCGAAACTCTGCGTACAAAATCTGAAAAATAATAACCAAGGTACGAAGTGAAACATTTAGTACAAATTCATTAAGACTCCGTAAAGTGTACTGCACCATACTGATGTTAATTTTTCAGTCTCGATGGCGTAGGAAAAAAATGTTTGAAGAGTACGGAATCAATTGTACGGATATCGATGTCGTCGCAATATCTATGTTGCCTTATTGCTATTATTGGTGATACGATATATCGTCTCGATATATTAATTATCGACACCCTCCAAAAAAGTACATCGATTATCTGCAAACATGCTCGATATACAACACCATAGTTTTTGTCTTCTAGAGTCCCAAAACCGCAAACATTGAAACCTTAAGCTCTCCCTGATCCACCAAAATCGGCTAAATCAAAATCTACCATAATTTCACACTAATTCATGTTTGAATGTGGCCCCTTTTGCTCTCCCTTCTTATTCTCCTCCTTCCTTTCAGGGAACAGTGAAATTAAAATCTCCCGACATCCAATTCTGGTTCATCGAATGCATTATGGATGGGTCGAACAACGGACTCCCTCCTCCCACCTCTCCGTGGATGTGTTTCGCTCGTCTGGTGGCGTCCTCCGATAGGAGCGTCGTGACACTACATGATTTAAAAAAGAGGTCTTATTTGGGTCCAACGGCCATGGATGCGGAAATGGCGCTACTCATGGCCAATCAGGCGCAAGCGACAAAAGGACAAATCGTCTACGATCCGTTTTCGGGGACGGGAAGCATTCTTGTGGGAGCGGCTCATTTTGGAGCCCTGACTTTGGTGAGGACCGTTTTGTCTGTTGTTGGGGTTTTTTGTGTTAGTGACGCTTTTGGGGTTTTGTTTTTACTGTTGTTTTTTTCTTTTTTAATATTTTAGGAGGCAGGGGGCAGATATTGACATTCGAGTGGTGAGAGACGGAAAGGGGCCTGGAAAGAACGTATGGAGCAATTTCAAACAGGTGAGGGTTCTTTTTTTTTTCTATTCTCCTTCCTCCTCCTTGTAGCGAGACTCTTAGAAGCGGGATCCTGAAGTAAGGTATTTCATGATGACATTGGTTTTTTGGTGTACGATTTGGTTGTGTGATTTGTGTCTTTCTTTTTTTGTTTTGCTTTTTCCACTTTCTTTATTGATATTGATTCATTATCCACTTTGTTTGTTGTTCTGTTTTAATGTTTTTTTGAGTTTTTTCAGTACGGTCTTCCCACGCCCATTGGTTTGATTCGAGCCGACAACAATCAACCGCCATGGCGTCACTCGCTCCAAGAGGTGACGTGACACTCCCAAGCGAATTGTAATAACGTGTGGATTGATGATGTCATCATCATCGATGCCGTTAACACTTGTAGGACATCATGGCAGTAGTGTTGTATATCGGGCAGGTTTTGCTGGTAAATTGATATGTACTTTTTTTGAGGGGGGCATCAGTCGATATATCCTCTCAATATATCCTATCGCCGATTATCGCGATATTATCGATAACCGTACAGTTATTTACATACTCTGCGAATTTATTTATTTTCTACGTCGGTTGAAAAAAGCTTTCCAATATGGTACGCTACACTGTACTGTACCGTAATGTATTTGTGGGTAAGGCTGATTTACGAGATCCAGTTTCCTGAGATTTGCCGCAGAAATACAACATTTGATGGGTTTTTTAATAAATGTACACGTGGTTTTATGAAATGATGAAAATGTAAGTGAACCCTTGCGTTGTTCCGCAAGGCTTAAGTATTCAGATTTCCATACAAGTATTGTTTTGAGGAAGTCTCTAGGAAAGGGTCATTACAAAAGTTAAATCTTTGGAGATCTGCAGAAACTGACAGAAAAAGCAATTTTTTTTTGGTTTCCGGGCAAAAGGTGGTAACTCGCCTTTTGGTTTTTGTAGAAACCCTCAGTAGGTTTTGGCCCAATCAACTGTTCGTTGTACGTTTTGCGAGATGTAAATATTTACGTATGGATTACCGTACAGTTATCGGGCAATTGCTGGTAGTTATTGAATTATCTACATTTATCAGCAAACTGGATAGATTTCAATTTTTCAAGGTCGCGGAATCGGTAAACACCGATATCGCGATATATCTCCCTTGAATTCGTTTGATATTCAACAGTACATGGCAGTTAACACGTTTATGATGGTGTCAGCGTGACAAGTACAACATGTGGAGTTATGTCAGTATGGTAAAAGACAAATTTGGGATGGAGAAATCCTCGTCGTTGCAAACTATCCTGGCTGGAAGGTGTGAGAAAATGTTAACATTGGAAAAATAACAGACTACATTGTATGAGTTAATGAGATAATTTGAGTGAATGTGTGCTAATGTCTGTAGTCTATTCCAGCACCAAGAGAAATAGAGAGGAGAGAGGAGAGAGGAGAGAGGAGAGGACCGGAGAAGTGAGGAGAGGAGAGGAGAGGTTTAGTCCAAAACTGTCGATCTCAGATTTCTGAGAAAGCAGCGGCTTTCTGCATATTTTTAATCAAATATGTAAATTCGTCCTTTGTCTCGTTTCTGTCTGTCCCCACAAAATGTTATTTTCTCCTTTATGTACTTCCCTTAAAAATAATGCGGGTTTTCTGTTTTAACTTACAGATTCTCGATGCCATCATTTGCGATCCTCCATATGGTGTCCGTGCCGGAGGTAGAAAATCCGGTGGTCGAAAGGTTCTAAATGGGGTTTGTGACCCTTATGTCATTCCGGACAATCTTAGAGACAATCACATTCCCTCGACAGCCGCGTATTCTCTCTCCGAGTGTCTTTTCGACCTTTTAGACATCGCAGCTCGTCTTCTTGTGATGAACGGTCGTCTGGTTTTCTTTTACCCCGCGGCCCGAGAACAATTCAAAGAAGAAGATTTACCGATTCATCCTTGTTTAAAACTCGTGGCGAATAGTGAACAAATTTTGACTCGAAGGTGGAGTAGAATACTTTTAACTATGGTGAAAGTGGCGCCGTATACGGAGGATTTAGCAAGGGAAGCCGAGGAGACCCACAAAAAATTTCGGGAGAATCATTCGGTCCTTTTAGAGGAGAGTAGACAAACCTTAAGAGATATTGTTTTTGCCGGAGCGCCGACATCAGCGGCTGAGATTCATCGACGAGCTTCAATCAATGGTTCGTTGACAGAAGGGAAGGAGGACGTGGAGGCTGTGTATAGACCCAGATATCGAGCTAAATGTGTTTGAGTATAAAATCGTTTTTGTGTACTTTTGGGATGAGAGTGTTTTGTGGTGTTGTGTTGTATTGTGTAATGGGTGTTGTGAATTCAGGATTTTGGTTTTTGCACACATTTTTGCATTAGGGTTTTCTCCGCTTTTTAAAGCCGTTCGTCGGATTATCGATTTGATGGTTGCGATGGAGAGGTAAGATTCCTGCCTTCCCATTGGCTGTGACTCAGTGTGGAATCAAACACGTGTGCACGAATAAAAGGGGATTTAAATGGCGAAAATAATATAAACGCTAGTCTCGATACTCGGTTTACCCGCATTGTACCCACCGTGTACCATAACATCAGTATTATGAAAAAAAAAAAAAATACTATTCACCAATATTCGGCTTTCCGGGAAAAAAATGACGCAAATAAATAAATGATATAAATCAATGAAATGACATGTATACGGGCGCTTCTGTGTTTTCGATCCGATTGTCGATATTCCGGCAATTCTTTAGGGTTTCGATCAACACAAATTGAACTCCTTTGACTCTTGTACAGAGTCTTTATATATATCTTTTAAGATTATAGATGAAGAAGGAATGAATGTCATCTCTTCCTTTTCTCTTTCACTCTCATCCACCTCCGACTTTCTCCTTTCTCCCCTCAGTCTCGTCACGTTTAGTATGTTCTTTTCAATTTTGAGTTCAGTTTCCCTTTCTCTACATTGTAATGTCAACTAAGTCATGGGAACATTCATTATTCCCATATGTGACAGAGTTTTTTTTTTTTGTTCTTTTTTTTTGGCATAGGGCATTTATCATTTAGTAACTGGCTTGATTTTTGGCATGTAATGGAAAATACTCCAATGTGTTTTCTAATTCACTTTTCTCATTTGTACTTTACTATAATTAGCTTCATTTTCTTAATTCAAAAATAATATGATCCTACTCTTAAATACTAGAAACAGATGGTGGTTTTCTAACTTTGTCAAATATTCTTGTCAAATATTCTCCATATACGAATATTATTTTAAAGAATGTGGTGACTAAGCATTTTCTGAATTGCTCATATGTGGCTTTTGAGCCGGAATGACATTAAAGGAAAAAATAAAATAATCGGAATTCGCCTTAATATCGCCAGTATTACGAAGCTCGTGCGATACACACTGGACTGCATCTAATATGATACTTGTTAATGACACAATCACTTCTGCGAGAAACACATCATCTTTCTTTCTTGTCCGTGCACACACTTTTAAAACTTGAGATTCGTTCTTCTGGACCAAAGAAAAGTCGTTTTTATGACGCTATCATTTCAATCGATTTCATTGGTCCACTGAAAACTTCAGTTCATAAATTTTCCATGGACCCTTTACCTTAATGAGATATTTTTTCTCAGTGCAAAACCCTTAGTTTTTCAATTGTAATGGCGACCGGCTATTTGTCTGCACGGCCGTCAGAAGCGTCCAGGCCAGCCGGCCAATTTGAGTGTCGTCTCGATATGGCGCCGTTCCAGAGGCCCTTTTTTAGCTTTTGTCTTCTTCTGGCTTTCCCGAAACTGTCGATTGGTGGACTATGCTCCTTGTATGGCACCTTTTCTGTCATATCTAAGAAAAGCGCATAAAGCCCGCCGTAAATAAGTTGGCTACAATTTTGGCACATGGGAATAATCCGTACAGTCGGAGAAAGCAGCGGACAGTGTGACAGACTCTGAGAGACAGCCGACGTTTGTTCACACAAATACGACAAAACTGGTCGGTGGAAGAAGGGCCGCTAGTGGCTGCGAGGGTTGCAGCCATATTGGCATTTCTTGGGCGGCTGAGATTCGTGGTCACCGTGGGATACACGTGTGCAAAGTTTATATTTTGCCTCAAAAGCAATCGTGACAACACTGTAAATTGCTAATAGTGTTTCTAACATTAATTTAAATTTTGACCCTCGAACTTTAAATAGAATGAGCAATTATATTTTTCCTCTACGCTAATATAAATACGGTCTAATTATTGTCGATTACACCTATTTGTGAAATTACGAAATTGTGTAGTGCCAAACAAATGGGCCAATCCGTACAATAGTACGGATAAGTGTTAGATGACGTCGTCAAAACGGGAAAGTGATGAGAAAGCACACTCAAATTTGATTCCCAGTCATAAAGAATGGGGAAATCACGCGAACATGTTCCCACGTGTCCAAACGTCGACAATGTGAACACGGACTATGGCAGTTATAATGCACTATCGGAATGTGTATCCAGATCTGCGTTACGTGTATAAATTAGCGTTAATGTTTTGTTGGCTTTAGGTCCTTAAACTCAAAATAGAGTTAGGGTGGGGCTCCATCAAGCAAAAAGTGAGGTTGTTAACTGGAAAACGTACCTTTTCGTACGAGGTCGTACTACTATTCTTCTACTTCATAAACTACATGTTTACTAGAGATGCGGCAAGATTCTCCAAACTTTTGGGTGAAAATTTTGACCGTCCTATTTTGAGTTTCCGAAGTAAACACTCCTTTTGTACAGCGTCTGGACAGTCTCCTCAATTGTATGTAGGAGGACACTCGCCACACACTAGACATGTCTATCGGTATACTTAGGAAACAAGCTAATATGATCCACGGCGGACGAGCGATTACAACCTAACATTTTGCAAAGGCCATGTGCCTTCGAATATGGTGGACTCAAATCAACGAGAAGCGACGAACAAATATTTGCCAGAGGATATCCTTTGACGCTTCTTTTCCTTCGTGGAAAGGACTTTGCCTTTAAAACATAATGGCATAAGTTGTACAGTGATAAAGTACGCGCATACAAAAGCTAAAATTTAATACGGTTTTACAAATCTTAAATTTCGTCATGTTTGTACAAACACGTTGTTCAAATTTTGTGCTTTTCGAACCATTTTATATTCCTGATGGTCTAAGAGCGTTGTTCCATTAGGCGGTCTCAGTAAACGTCGAAAATTCGTTTACAGAAGCCATCGTTCCATTGTGTCGGGTCAGTAACCGACATTTTATTTGCGTAGGAAACTTTTATTGGTCCACGTAATAGATGAATACGATTTTAGCAATCTTCAAAGAATCTCTGACAGCAAATTGTGACCACATATTTGTACCAACGAAGGTAAAAAATGACTCGTACGACGTATTAAATAAAATTTGTACAAGCGGACGAAACTTAAGATTTGTAAAAGCGTATGAATATTTCAGAATGGTTATTGGATAGCAACAGAAGCGTGAAACAATATCCTCCGTCAAAGATTAGCTTGCGGCCTCGCATCCTCCCGCACATGTCATACGCGACGTGTACCCACCAGGTCGCGCGGTCGTCGTGGATATTTGTTCACATTTCCACGAGGCACGATGCTATTCGTTTAGGCGCTTGGAATTGACCTACTCCGAGTCACTTGTTGCGAAGTGGAAGTGTCAGACGATGGCGTATCCGATTATGCATCTGACGGTCCACGTTTACGCCCATAAACGTGGAGAATCAAATCCCTCATAGAGTAGGCTTGTTTTTTTGACATTTTTTTTTATTTGGTACGGCACTGTACGAAACAGTACGACTTTCAGTAAACAACGGCATTTTTCCCCTAATGGAACCTCACCCTAAATAGGAACCTATGTGGTTCCAATTGAAATGAAGCACGTAGGCGATAGGTGCCTTTTTGGCACGACCTGACGGATAAGTGATAAAATAATATTGCCAATAAACGTTTCATTACGATTATTAGAAATGCTTGAAGGACGACGACCCTTAATAACACTCATTGTTTTTTTACACTAACAATTTGTCTACACCAATAGCGATTCACGGTGTACCGTACATCCATACCGTAGTGCATAACACCGTAAGTTGCAATTAGCGTTAATAGCATGATATTGGCGACCCTAAACTTTAGCCCTTAAATCAAAAAATAACAACGAGTGGTCTAAAAGAAGCCTCATCACACGAGAGTGTGAGATGGAGAGGGATAATAGTAGGAAAGGGAGTGGGAGAGTTAAATGGCGAGAGAAGTTGGATTGTTTATTATTTATTAGTTAGCGATTGTTTTCGGGTTCAAAACTCCATTCATTGTTTCATTATCTGACTTAAAAAAAAAAATCATTAGATTGTTTAACAGATCAAATGCCATGTCATTTTTTTTCGAATTGTTGGTGAATTCAAACATGTCGCCTCGTAATGTATTTCTTGTGACCTCTTAAGTTACGTGTTGTGGATGTTTGAAACTTGAGTCGCGTTGCTTCGCCTTTTGTCGTTTCGATTATCACAACTAGTTAAACTATATTAAATGGTATGCTGAAAAGTTTTATCAACTTTCATTCTAAATGTCGGAATAACAAAATTGCACAGATAAAACAAATTACAAGCACACATGCTTGTAATTATGCAATGTTATTTCATTGGTGTTATTTAGAGTTTTTGTTATTTTGCATAAAAAGAGCAAGTATGGTATAGTACTCCAAACTCTATGCACAACTTTCCTTAAAATTCAATGGCAAAATTCCTCAAAAATTGTGTATCTTCGCTTATGCAATGTTTAAAGTCCTCACATTAACCCTGTGGATGTTGCTCTATATTTTTATTCCCTGCACAATTTTAACACATGAAACAACGCCATATGATTTTATTCGACGATGCATTCTTTTTTTTCAGTTGGAGACGATATGACAATATGAAGCGATGCGATGAGATATGATGTGATGCGTGAGTTTTATTTTTACCAAACTCTTAATGTAAGTTCGTGTCATTTTCGTGGATATCTCATGTTTTCTTGAGAAGTTAAGACTGATATCCCTTCGTTATTTAAAATGTGCAACCTACATAAAAAGACACAATGCCTATGGCCGAGATTCAATGTCGAAAGTTATTTGCCCCCCTATGAAATCACCCAACGCTTCAATTAGATCACCTATTTTTTATATTGAGACAATGAGCAAAGAGACACGAATCCATAATGGTAAACAGTTAATCATGGCTTTCATTGTCTGACTTAAAGAAAAAAAGGAAAAAATGATTCATTAGATTGTTTAACGAATCAAATGCCATGTCATTTTTTTTAATTTGTTTGTGAATTCAAACATGTCCCCTCGTAATGCATTTCTTGTGACCTCTTAAGTTACGTGTTGTGGATGTTTGAAACGTGAGTCTCGTTGCTTTGCCTTTTGTCATTTCGATTATCAGAACTAGTTAAACTATATTAAATGGTATGCTGCAAAGTTTTTTGAACTTTCATTTTTAATGCTGGAACAATAAAATTGCACAGATAAAACAAATTACAAACACACATGCTTGTATTTATGCAATGCTATTTCATTGGTGTTGTTTGGAGTTTTTGTTATTTTGCATAAAAGGATCAAGTATGGTATAGTAGTCCAAACTATATGCACAACTTTCTTTAAAATTCAATGTCAAAAATCCTCAAAAGTTGTGAATCTTTGCTTATGCAATGTTTAAAGTCCTCACATTAACCCTGTGGTTGTTGCTCTTATTTTTTATTCCCTGCACAATTTTAACACATGATATAACGCCATATGATGTTGTTCGACGATGCATTTTTTTTTCGGTTGGAGACGATATAGCAATATGAAGCGATGCGATGAGATGTGATATGATGCGTGAGTTTTCTTTTTTCCAAACTCTTAATGTAAATTCGTGCCATTTTTGTTGATATCTCATATTTTCGTTAGAAGTTAAAACTGATATCCCTTCGTTATTTAAAACGTGCAACCTACATAAAAAGACACAATGTCTATGGCCGAGAGTCAATGTCGAAAGTTATTTGCCCCCCTATGAAATCGCCCAACGCTTCAACTATATCACCTATTTTTATATCGAGACAATGAGCAAGGAGACACGTATCCATAATGGTAAACACCTAATCATGGCAACGTCCCTTGCAAAAAAATGCACAATTTTATTAGCGTTAAGGGTTTAATATTGTTTATATAAAATTGTAACGTATAATAAAAAACTTAGTGCAAAAAGAAGTCGTTGATTTTAATTTCACTCTTTCAAACAATTACCACTGTTTTAAGATTTTTGTCAAAAAACATTTCCAACCAAATCACTGTTAGTAAGTATAAATTTAGCGTTTTGTATTATGAGCCTCCTGCTAAAATTCGATATTTTCTTTTTTTCCATACCGATAACCGATGTATCATTTCGGTGTATCGGAAAGTCTACTAATGCGATAAAATTGTGATAAATCACGAAAAGTTATCGTGCGGATTACTATTGCGATGCCTCTTCACATTGGGCTGCCAAAAAAGCTTCAAAAGCCCCCCTCTTCCTCAAGACGCCGCTACGGTATGGTTTTTTTTTACATTATTACCTTGCTAGCTGTGTATTGACTCGGAACTCTCACCATATGTATCGTGACAGTATTTGTTGGCCAAGAGTGATATGCCTGTCCCTGTGACCGATCGATATTTCGATATATAAAATATCAAATTTCTCGCAATAAAAATAGTCTCGGTACATAATAGTAATAAACAAAATTGGTGTTGTAATGGACAGTAAGAATCGCCCTAGCGAATCATTTTATTCATCTAACGATGTGCGAACTGTTTTGTTTTTGTTATAACGTGCCTAATACGAGTGAGATCTACAATCGACACTATTGGTAAATAAGTTATTTAAACCATCCAATTCCACACTTTATTTTGTGTTTTTAACATACTGCTGGCTAACGGGCTTCATGACATGCGTCATATTTTGTATATGGACGATTAAGCGCATGTCGATTAATTAGCTAACACCTACATCATTTATTCACGACTTATGGTCGTAAGATCCTAAGGGATGCTGATTTAGACGATAAAAAATGATCTTAGTCGTTGCTTAACGACCTTGAAATAACAACTTTTATTAGCAACTTTAGGGATGCTCAAGGATTTCAACAGTTTAGCGTTATGATGTTTTAAACTCATCGATTCACCCATCCATTATATTAGTTTTAGACGTTTATGGCACTTTTGTTAACTTCTGTTAATTGAATGACATGATATGGAATAATGGACTAACATTTTTTTTGAAGTTAATTTTACCAATGCCATTTCTATGTTGTTTAGCGATCTTTTTCCATGAAGTAAATCCCATCAATATTGACTCTATTTGAATGTATTATAAGTTTAACGAAATGATAGTACATGAAAAACCCATAGAACGACATTTTCGCATTTCACGTGGAAATCCATCTCACACTATTATGGTTGCCCGTGCATATTTTGTTTGTAGTTTTTTCTATTTGAAGTTCCATTTTTCGTTAGTTTGCTCATGTAGACATTTCTCACCGTCGTTTGCATGCTTTTTTATTTTTTTACTGTCGCACGTTTTATTAAAGCTTACTGTTAAAATTGGAAACTATAATCATGAATAGTCCGATATATGTAAAAACAATTTAGTTTATGTATTTTTTGTATTGTATAAATGTCAGTTGAAGTACACTTCTTGTTGTGTAATTAGTGACTTGTAATTTTTTTATGTTGTACCTTAGTGCGTTATTGTGCTTTCGCGTTTGTTGAATGTTGATTCATGTTATTTTGTTTGTTGTGTACAAGATACCCTTATTACTCGCCAAACACACTATTAAATAATTGTAGTTATTTTGTCTCGTAACGTGGTGGAACGTTATTTCGTCGATTTCAGCCATCGCGCCTACGTTGAAGACTTCACACACCATGTTTATTGCAGATTGTTCAGTTCTTTCCATTATAGATTTATATGAATGAAACATTATTTTTGTTATTAGCAATGTTGTCTAACGATTATGTTGGGAGGACATATTTTGCCCTTTGTTTCTCTCTCTGTATTTTTTGATGACTTTTATCTAGTTTCTTGCTTCTATATTCTTACTTGCCATGATTCTCCTTTCTCTTCCCTGTGATCTCTCTCTCCGATTTCCCTCTCCTTGGCCCACCATGCCCTTACCTTCAAGAGGTTATGGACCACACCATGCTCATTACAGTGCAATTTTTTTTTTTTGCAAAATTTGTTTTACCGTCTTTCTTCTCTCTTGGCAATGTCTTTCCCTTGGAAGTAAACATTCTGGGACATTTATTGTAACCATACAAAATAGGTCGTCTCATTGTTTAGGTTTAACTCTCTCTCACTATCATGGCTTTATATATGCCCTTTTTTGAACATTGGTGTTTTCTTTAAGAAAGGTTTTATTTCCTTTCTATTTTTGCCGTGATTTTTATGTTTATGATTTTGTCTACCGGGGAAACTGTACGGAAGCATTAGGCGCACACACCATTTTAAATTAGGCACACCACGAATTATTATTTTATTTTTTACGTACTGAAAATCCTCTGGCACATAAGACAAGTAAATAATTGTACGGACATCGTATTCCCTGCCGCGAAAAAGTACACTTAGGGCTCCGCTTCATAGGCCAAAAGAAAAGGGTCGGAAATCTTAAAATAGCGTTTCACCAAATTTAGCGTACTATTAAATTCAATACTTTATGTTCCGTACATTTGAACGCGCACTTTTATAATTTTATGTCATTTAAACGACGTAATGCCGTACTGTAATTTATCGGCCGTACGACTATATACATAAGTACATCGGTTAAAATCCGACTTTCGCATGATCGAACCGAACCCGAGCGGTTTTTCAAATTGTTCGAACCGAACCGTTCCGGCTAGAATTGTTTTTTACTATTAAAAAATTTTAGGGTTTCCCTTCCCAGCTGCCAAAAACCGGTTAAGTTCAGTTAAAAACGGTTTGGGCCCAAACCGCGCCACGTGTCATGGAAGGGGACTTCAATCGTTTTTTATTTGTTTTTGACTTTTAAACAGTGAAATAAAAACAGGCGGTTTGTCGCTCATCGTTTCGAGATTTTTTTCCGCGAATGTATATACTATGCATCTTTACTAGTGTGGATTTCTATGTGTGTTTGCTCCGTTCCTAATATTTTGGTTTTTCTACATTAGGTTTGGCTTTCCTCCATGGTCGGTTTTTCAGTTTATTTTTTTGTCGATTATGATTTTTGTTTTTATGCACGCAGATGGTTCACCTAAAGAATATCACTTTATTGGAAATAGTGGCGATGGAAAAAACCATTAGGGTTACAAAGGGGTTCAAAACCTTTAAATTAATAGAAAAAAAACCTAATTATTTTTTTAAACCCTACAAAAATCTTGGATGGTTTACCGTCGCGCTTTATTAATAAACTATGATGACGTCACTATACAGGAATTTTCGTAACCGTTGACGCGAGATGACGAAGTGGAAAGAAATAGCATGAAATGCTTCTCTGACAGTCTGTACGACAGCTTTGCATGGCCGACCCTCACCTCTGTCGTTTAGAGTTCTCCAGCGGTACAGCTGCTTTGTCATATAGGGCTAGGATCTTTCGATGACATCTGACGGTTTATACAAACTTGGCCCTCGTACGAAAATGATGAGGTGGCCAGTCGGTTTCTGACTGTATGCTATTCTGTACGGACAGACGTCGGCGCATGTGCATCCGGATTCCCGAAAAGTTTCTTGCAATGGGAGAAGGGGAAATGATTGGTTTCAGTACTGTATATCCGTATTTTACTACACACTTGCGGCCCAAAATAAAATAAAATATGGCTCGAAGAACCGGGAACACTGTAGCCAATCATTTATTCAAAACAAATCTGCCGCGAATTATTTAATTGTACTGCTGTAATCACTCTTCATTCTGGACAATATCAGCAATCATCTTCTTTGGATCTTCTGCGAATAAGTCAATAATAATCATTTCTTGAAGTTGACCTGGATTCTGTTTCGCTGTACTTCAAAATTGTCATTTCGTGCGATCCTTGGCGTTCAGCGGTTCACGGTAAAAGCAGCTGCCTGCCTGCGTTATTCCCCGTGGTTGAAGATTCAGAGTATCCTCAAAGAAATCGAGTAAGATTCTCTGCCATGTTACAGTACACCGCCAATCGTTATTAGCGTTGTGTACACTAATTCCGTCCCGCTTTTTTCTTTTTTTTTTCTCCATTAGCGTAGTTCATTCTATTTTTCTTTATTCTTTAGGTTATTTTCAGTACGTTGTCTCTAATTAAAGTGGTGTACGGTCAGTGTCAGACCGTACATAGGGTAAATTTTGTTAAAATACAATAAATTTGTTTTGTAACCGTGGACGCATGAGAATGTGCGTTCTCAAATGGAAAAAACACCAGGTCATAAAAAATCTCGTTCCCACATATTCGTCCGACAGCCGCGTTTCGACCGTGTGAATGTACGATTTGTGTAAGATTTTATACGGATACCTATATTAGTGCAAGCATAATTGCGACCGACATTTTATTTTTCAAAGATCCAAATTACCAGAACCAAACAATTAGAGTGTATGATTTTTTCCAAAATTTTCAAATTCTTAAATAGCGTACACCACGGTAATTACTTTTATACGCTAAAAAAACTTACTCGCTAATAACGATTGGCGGTGTACTTCCACTCTTCTGGCGAGCAGCGATTACAAATTACAGATTTTTACGCCAAAGGTTTGCAGTACGCCGCCCACCTCTACTAGAGTGGAGTGGCGTACGTGTCAGAATAAATGAGACGACACGAGAAAGCGTACTCCGATGGGATTCCAAAAGATAAAAAGGGAGAACGCGCGCACCTATTCTCACATGCTCAAACTTCAAGCATGTGAACACGGGCTATGGCGGCTGTATATTGAAATTAGTGCTGGATGTGTAAATTAGCGTTAAATTTTATTTACGTAGGCCCTTAAGCCCAGAAGGCCAGAATAGAGTTAATAACACTAATTGTTTCTTTGCACTAATAATTTCTTTACTCTACAGTACTAATGTACTGTACACCGCGCATCGTAATTAGAGTAAATTACTCTAATTCGGTCGCTCGAAATTTCGACTATATCACATGAAATAGAGTAAATGATTCTAATTTTTTCATTATTTTATTTAAGGTAAAGTTTAATTAGCGTTTTTAATTCTATTATAGGTTCGTTTTAAATAGTGTGGAGTACGGACGGTATCTGCGTTATAACAAACCGCGTAGTGCAAACGTCATAGTGACGATAAACTGTACATTTTGCCAAATACTGTACGGATACCTTATTTACAATAGAGGATATTAGCGTGACAAATTAGAGTACATACATAAATTAGAGTAAACTTCATAGTTGAAAAGGCTCTATCACATAAATTAGCGTTAATTACTCTAATTGTTTTTTTCAGTTTTTGTACTCTAATTTTTTCATTACTCTAATTACGATTCGCGGTGTATTGTACACCGTGAATCGCTATTAGCGTACATGACGCTAATTGGGGTACCCCTTTTTTTGGGGCAAATTCTCAAATAGAATAAAGTACGCTAAATGTTTTTGCACGTTATTTGAGGTACCCCGCTCAATACGGTTCATAACTGTAGTTTAGTGTCCTTTTAAATAGTGTGGTGTACGGACTGCCAGATTTGTACTATTTCGTACATTTTTAAATTTAAAAGTACAGAAAATATAATAATATATAATTGCGTAAATATTTTCCGGCATTGGCATATGTCAAAAAAACGCGACGGCGTACGATTTGAACAATTTCGTACATTTACATGTTTTAGTGTAGACATGTTATATGCCGAAAATTTTTACAAAGCAGTTTACAATTTAGAGTACATGATAAAATTAGTATCATGGTGTACCCGAAAAAACACAATTTACCGTAAAGTACGCTAATTGTTTCATTACGCTATAGTTTTTATTACGCTAATAGCGATTCACGATGTAGCGATTCACATGAATTATATGTCGGTCAAACTATAGTAGTGTTGTTTACACTAACTAAGGGTGAGGCTCCATTAGAGAAAAATGAGGTTGTTTACTGAAGCCGTACTATTTCGTACAGTGTCGTACCAATTTTTTTTGTCAGAAAAGCAAGGTTACAAAATGATCGATTTGATTCTCCAAGGTTATGGGCGTAAACATATACATTCGGATGCAAAATCAGAAACGCCACCGAACGAACCTTCCAGTTTGCAACAAGTGACCTGAAGGGGGTCAATTTTCAATAAGAGCCTAAACGAATAGCATTTTGCCGCGCGTAAAGTTTTAAAAATATCTATGATGAGCGTGCGATCGGGTGGCTACATGTTGCATATGGCATCTGCCTCCCGCCAGGGTGGATGCGAGGCCAGCGGAAGCCGTGAGAAAATATTTGACGGTGGATATTATTTCACACTCTTGTTGCCATCCACTTAACCATTTTGACATTTTCGTACGCTTTCATAAATCTTAAGTTTGGTCCGCCCTTACAAGTTTTATCGAATACGTCGTACGTGTCACTTTTTGCCTCCGCTGGTATAAATATATGGTCGCACTTTGCTGTCAAAGATTCTATATAGATTTGCACAATCGAAATAACTTCTTACGTGGAACCAACCAACATGTGCCACGCAAAAAAAAAGTCAGTTACTGACCCGCCACAATGGAACGATGGCTCCAGTAAACGTATTTATGACGTTTACTGACACCGCCCAATGGAACCACGATCAAATAATCTATTTAAATGGTGTATTTATCAAAAATTGTCATTTTGTACTATTATTGCTCGTTATTTCGTACTGAAGTACAGAAAGTGTTGTTCTACAACCACCGGTGCAGGTGGAGGAGCAGCAGTAGTAGTAGAAGTGATATCACGCAATGTTAAAATTTCTTATTACACACAACTATAACCCCTCTTGTTTTCCTCCCTCTCTCCAATTATTTTCGTCAATTTCCTTACAACTCATTTTCATCACAATATGTTTCACGATACAATGCATTACTTCGTTGTTGTGAAAAAAAATACCATGGCTTGACGTACCTGTTCTTTATGGGCCCTATAAAAAGCATCTTCAGATACTACTCGAATTACCACAGTTTCTCCCCAAAATATGTCCAAGTTCTACCTATTATCTGCCAAATTTGTCCCTTCAATTCTTCAGATGTAGTCAAGAAGATCTAATTCTTTTTACGTAACCTAGCTCCTTATTTAACCCACCATTTCTGTAAATAAAATCACATCAATGAAAACAACCCCCAATCATTTTAAGAAAAATAAAAGCAAGAAAACAAATTCCAATCATGAAACATTCTTGAGATAAAAAATTGTTCAAAATTGCTCAAAATTCACCAAAAACATTAAAAACAATAGTACATGTTTGCCCAGAACTTTCCACTGTCGCATGCGTTGCGAGCAATTTAAGAAGGTTTTCGTCCCAACTATCTATTTTGTATGAGAAATTTCCTCTTGTTTGGTTTTTTCGTTGTTTGGAGTTAAAGAGGTTGGTTCCACTAAATTCTTTTGAGTGTCCCTACTTGGTCATGCATCGTTTTCCGTATCCCTCCTCTCATATCCAAGCACAACATTTTCCCGTTTTTTTCTCCTCTTAAGCTGTGAAGTACCAACGTTTTCACTATTTGCAATGGTTCTTTTGTCAAGTAGGTTACGAAAGCGTTTTTTTCCGGCCCTACTTGTTAGGGCCATACTTGCAAGGTCTTCCATAAAACACAATGAACAACAACTCTAATGTCATGCAGCATGGTGTCGATACTATGCATGTACGTAGGGTTTTAGGCACACACGGCCGATACTAGACACAGGCGCGCGATATTGTATATGCACGCACTATATTTGGTAAGCACACGCGATATTAGACACGCACGCGCGATATTATGCATACACGACCGATTTCACGCGAGCACACTTAATTTGCTTCGCGATACATTGTCGATTCACTTATTTTGGGTGTGAACGGGATTCTCGTACGCGTCTAATTGAATAGCACTGATTTCGTGCGATTTTTGTTGTTTCGTGCGTAGGTACACTATTGCAAAATATGGACGCGAAGTATCGTTTCTGCGACAAAAGCGCGATTTCCCTGAGTATTTCGTGCGCTATGTTTTATTTTGTAATTGTGAGACCTCCATGTTGTTCTACAACCACCGGTGAAGGTGGAGGAGCAGCAGTAGTAGTAGAAGTAGACATGATACACTCTCAGAAGCAATCAAGAATCCTACCAAACAGCTGTTCTCAAGTGCTCACCAATTCTTATACAAGAATCCAAACCTCACAAAACTCTATTAGAATATAGAGTAGCATAAACACTAATAACTCCCAAAGTTATAGCACAATTGACCCGAAAACACTCAAGATATAACACTCAAAAGTTTCCCAAAAACTGTCTGCAGTTTTACTACATGGAAGTCTGGATACATAATATGCTATGAGTCCTAAGTCTTATACTTGTGTTGAACTGGCAACACCATTGTACTTGAGAGGTACATCAAACCACCAAGCTACCACTAATCTGTCAAGCTACCATTGAGCTATCACTAAGCTACCACTGAGCTATCACTAAGCTACCACTGAGCTATCACTAAGCTAACTAGAATCGTATCTATCGCAGTTGCTCTATCCTGTACAGAATCACATTAAGAATATTAAATGTTGCGTTGTCCGTACGGACCATATCAACCATAATCATGGTTGCCTTATCCTGTCTGTGTTGAAGCTTTGCTGCTGCGTTGCTCTGCTGCTGCGCTGCTCTGCTGTATAGCAGCTGCTCTGCTGCTGCGCTGCTCTGTTGTATAGCAGCTGCTCTGCTGTATAGCAGCTGCGCTGCTCTGTTTGTATAGCAGCTGCGCTGCTTTGTCTGTAAAGCAGCTGCGCTGCTCTGAGACTGAAAGCTTTCCAAAAAGACAACACTCCCCTAAAGCTTTAGACTCAGTATCCCGACGCAACTGCGGTGATAAACTAGCGCAGCATCGCAGCATAGCAATATAGCAATTAGCAAGTCACCCAGTCCCACTACCTCACAATGGTGGAATTATTGCAGAGTGTCAGTAAACAGTGCATCAATTCAACTATTCACTTAATCCCACTGCGTCTCTACAATACTTCAGCTTAGGAGCAGGAAGGGCTTTAGTGAGCATATCAGCAATCATTTTTGCATCTGGCAGATAACATAATTTAATCACTCTAGAGAACACCTTTTCTCTTACAAAGTGTAATCGTACATCCATGTGCTTGCTTTTGAAGTGATGACTCGGGTTAGAAGCAATGGCAATGGCAGCCTGGTTATCACACCAGATTACCTGTGGACCAACTTGCATGTATCCTAGTTCTTGTAACATGTATTTTACCCATAAGAGTTCTTTGAGGGCCGAGCTTGCTGCCATATATTCTGACTCCATTGTCGACTGTGCTGTAACCTTTTGGAGTTTGATGCTCCAGCAACAAGTACCGTTCCCAATTTGTAGAACGAATCCCGTGGTGGATTTCCGGCTTGGCATGTCTCCATAGCTTGCATCACTCCATGTTTGCAGCTTGACTTCTCCTCCGCTTAGAGTGAGTTTGAGATCTTTAGTTCCTGCCAAATATCTTAAGACTCTCTTTGCTGCATCAAGATCAGATTTTCTTGGATTTTCTAGACTCCTGCTCAGTACCCCGACTGCTGCAGCAATGTCAGGACGGGTACAGTTCATGAAATATATTAAGCTTCCCACTATGTGTCTATAAGGAATTATTGTCATAGGATCATTCTCCCCTGACTCTAAATACTCGCTAACAATGACACCTGGTTCTGTCTCTTCTCCCTCTAACTTCTGCCGAAACTCCATTGGAGTTAAACATCCCTTTGCCCCCCGCATTCCGTACTCATCTAACATGTTTCCAATAGCCTCTTTTTGAGTCAATTTTATAATTTTCTTATTTCTGTCCCTCTCTACCTGGATACCCAAAATATATTTTGCCTCACCGAGGTCTTTCATCTCGAACCGTGAGTTTAGAGTTGTTTTGATTTTGTTAATTTCAGCCATTGATTTGCTAATTAATAGTAAATCATCTACATATACTGCTATATACACTATCCCATTTTCACCCTTTAGAACGTAGACAGAGTGATCAGAACTTATCCTTTGAAATCCTAGACTAGTCAAGAATTCATCAAGCTTTATATTCCACTGTCTGGGGGCCTGTTTTAGGCCGTACAAAGATTTTAGCAACTTGCATACTAAGTGCTCTTTTCTTGGTTCCACATACTTTTCAGGCTGCTGCATGTAAATGGTCTCTTCTAGTTCTCCGTGCAAAAAGGCCGTTTTTACATCCATCTGATGAATTTCCATATCTTCTATAACAGCTAGGGACAGCAAAATCCTAACTGTTGGAAATCTTACAACCGGAGAAAAAGTTTCTTCAAAGTCGATTCCTTCCTTTTGATTGTACCCCCTCGCAACAAGTCTGGCCTTATAGCGTTCAATGGAGTTATCGAGATTTAACTTCACCTTGAATACCCATTTGCTGCCGATCGCTTTTCGGTCTGGAGGAAGGTCCACAAGCTCCCATGTTTGAGCCTCCATGATCGACTTCATTTCGTCGTTTGCCGCCTCAATCCAGTGATTCCGCTCTGGTGATGAGAAGGCCTCTTGGATGGTCAAGGGCTCCTTGAGACTGCCGAGTAGGCAAAGTGAGAGCTTGCTTGCAGGCGGCTGCTTGATCTTCTTCCCCCCGGAAATTCTGAGGCTGAGATCGTCGGATGCCGCGCATTGCGCTGATTGCGCTGATTGCGATCCGTGTGTTCTTGATTGCGCTGGTTGCGATCCGTGTGTATTGACTGCTGTTGGTCAGTATGGACCCGAAGTTGGTGAGGAACTTGGAGAGAGTCTGACTCCGGAGTCATAACCGGAGGTTGTGGAATCTGCGGGACAATTTCCTGCATGCAATCTAAGATGACATACTCCTGTACTTTTTGTTGCTTTTGCTGCTCTGTCATTTGAAATAAATCTATGGAGTCTAGTTCATCTTTAACAATGATGTTTCTAGCTACAACTATTTTTTGCCTTTCAAACACAAAGACTCTATAACATTTTGAGTGATCATCATATCCTAACAGAATACCCGGTAATCCTTTGGGTTCCATTTTCCATCTATCTGTAGATATATCCAAAATGAAGCATTGACTACCAAAGACCTTGAAATGGCTAACATCGGGTTTGCTACCTGTCCAGATCTCGTAAGGAGTAGTTTCCACCGATCGTGATCCTATCCTATTTTTAATATAAACTGCACAATTTAGAGCCTCAGCCCAGAATTTCGGATCCACTCTTTTATCTGCGAGCATAGACCTAGAGCTTTCCGTGAGAGTTCTATTCAGTCTTTCCGACACCCCATTTTGTTCCGGTGAATATGGAACAGTCAATAGATGACTAATGCCTTCCTCGAGTAAAAAGGTTTCAAATTCTTTCGATGTATATTCACCACCATTGTCCGATCTGAACTGTAAAATAGATGAATTATGAAGTTTTTCAGCCCATGCTTTATAGTGTTTGAAGTGACCAAACACTTCACTCTTCTTCTTCATGAAGTAAACTTTTGTAAACCTCGAGAAATCATCTGTGAAGGTGACCATATATTTCATCCCTCCGGCAGATGGAACCTTCGCCGGACCAAAGACATCCGAATGAATTTGTTGTAAAAGTTTCGTTGACCGATGCTCAGACTCCTTAGGAAATGGCAATCTGTGGATTTTGCCTAAAGCGCAACCATCGCAAGTTTTGACCGACCCATTTGTGATTGATACACCATCTATTTTTCCATCAATGACCATTTTCCTCAAACTATCATAATTTACATGGCCTAATCTTTTGTGCCACAACTCATCTGAGTGCAAAACACCGGAGTACAAAACATCATTCTCCTTGGTATTAGCCATATCCATGTGATACATCTTGCTACTATCTCTAGTACCTGTAACCGCAACCTTGCCATTTTTGCTAACAACTTGCCGACCATTTTTCAAATTAACCTCAAAGCCTTTGCTCTCTACGAACGACGTAGAAAACAGATTTTTCTTAAAGTCAGGCACAAATAAGACATTGTGAAGACTCCTTTCAATTGCTTTTCCTTCTACATCAACTAGTAAGGACACATCACCCACAGCACGAGTTTGGACACTCATTTCACAAGCATAATAAATATTTTTCTCCGGCGTTGCTTTCAGATTTTTGAAGATAGCCTTGTTCCAGCACATGTGGGCTGACGCTCCTGTATTCATTATCCATCCGGGGTCCTTCGCGCCCTCCATTGCAGCCGCCATAGCGAAAAGATCCGTATCGTCCTCCGTAGAAATCGTCAAAGTCTCGTCTTGAAGAGACGAAGAAGCCGAAAATAGTGCATTTCCACGAGGTGTAGCCCCCGTGAAGCCTTTGTAAAACTGGCTTTGTTGCCATCCCGGCGGGTATAAACCTGTATCGTTAGCTTTTTTAAGCTTAGGACAAAATTTGTATCCATGACCTCTCTCACTACAATAAAAACATGCATTATTGGATTGTCTATTTCCTCCTTGATTAAAATGTATGAACTGATTATATTGATTTCTTTGCTGATTAAACTGTCCTTTTCTCTCAAAGTCTGAATTAAAAGCCTCTACTTGCTCAACATTGAGAATATTAGATGTAGCTTCCTCCTCTAGTAAAATATTGATGGCTAACTGTAAGGTCCAACTAGCTTTATCTTTTTGTTTGAGCATGTCAGATGCTCCTTTCATACTACGAGGGAGACCCCTCATGAGCAATGCCGCCTGTTGAAAAGGAGGAAACACCCCACCTACACAAGTATGTGCATCTATAAGGATACGAAATTTGTTAGAATATTCAGCCATTGTACCGCCAGTGTACTTATAGTCCCAAATTTTTCCAGCCAATAGAAGCTCTTCTTGGACATTTGCCTTTTCATAATCACTTTTAAGAGATTTCCAGATATCAATTGCTTTTTTCATCTTTATCCGAGACATAGCTAAGTCCTCAGATATTCAAAATTTCAGAATAGAACGAGCTTGCGTATTTTTCTTAGACCATGACGGATCGGATTCATCCAGCGAACCATCTAATATATCCAAAAGATTTACATTTTCAAAATGTGTTTCCACCATATCCGCCCAGTAAACATACTTATCCCCGGAAAAGATAGGAATTCTTGATGACAGGCCCATAACCTGTTGTTCTACAACCACCGGTGCAGGTGGAGGAGCAGCAGTAGTAGTAGAAGTAGACATGATACACTCTCAGAAGCTATCAAGAATCCTACCAAACAGCTATTCTCAAGTGCTCACCAATTCTTATACAAACATCCAAACCTCACAAAACTCTATCAGAATATAGAGTAGCATAAACACTAATAACTCCCAAAGTTATAGCACAATTGACCCGACAACACTTAAGATATAATACTCAGAAGTTTCCCAAAAACTGTCTCTAGTTTTACTACTTGGAAGTCTGGATACATAATATGCTATGAGTCCTAAGTCTTATACTTGTGTTGAACTGGCAACACCATTGTACTTGAGAGGTACATCAAACCACCAAGCTACCACTAATCTGTCAAGCTACCATTGAGCTATCACTAAGCTACCACTGAGCTATCACTAAGCTAACTAGAATCATATCTATCGCAGTTGCTCTATCCTGTACAGAATCACATTAAGAATATTAAATGTTGCGTTGTCCGTACGGACCATATCAACCATAATCATGGTTGCCTTATCCTGTCTGTGTTGAAGCTTTGCTGCTGGGCTGCTCTGCTGTATAGCAGCTGCTCTGTTGCTGCGCTGCTTTGCTGCTGCGCTGCTCTGTTGTATAGCAGCTGCTCTGCTGTATAGCAGCTGTGCTCCTGTATAGCAGCTGTGCTGCTGTATAGCAGCTGCGCTGCTCTATTTGTATAGCAGCTGCGCTGCTTTGTCTGTAAAGCAGCTGTGCTGCTCTGAGACTGAAAGCTTTCCAAAAAGACAACAGCAGTAACAAGAATTGTTACCTAGATTATAGAAAGTGTTAACAAAACAACAATTGTTACCTAAATTACACAAACAATTAGCGATAACAAAAATTGTTACCTAAATTACACAAATAGTTAGCGATAGCAAGTATTGTTACCTAAATTACACAAACAGTTAGCGATAACAAGAATTGTCACCTAAATTACACAAACAGGTAGTGATAACTGTAATTGTTACCTAAATTACACAAATAGTTAGCGATATCAACAATTGTTACCTAAATTATAGAAGCAGGTAGCGAAAACAGTAATTGTTACCTAAATTACACAAACTGTTAACATAACAACAATTATTACCTAAATTACACAAAAAATTAGCGATAACAATAATTGTTACCTAAATTACACAAACAATTAGCGATAACAAGAATTGTTACCTAAATTACAAAAACAGGTAGCGATAATAAGAATTGTAACCTAATTTACACAAACAGTTAGCGATTACAGGAATTGTTGTTAGAATTACACAAACTGTTAGCAATAAAAAGAATTGTTACCTAAATTACACAAACAGTTTGTGATAACAAAAAGTGTTTCCTAAAACCACAAACAGTTAGCGATAACAAAAATTGTTTCCTAAATTACACATACAGTTAGCGATAACAATAATTGTTATCTAAATTACACAAACAGTTAGTAATAACAAGAATTGTTAACTAGATTATAGAAAGTGTTAACATAACAACAATAATTACCTAAATTACACAAACAATAGCGATAACAAGAATTGTTACCTTAATTACACAAACAGTTAGTGATAACCGTAATTGTTACCTAAATTACAAAAATAGTTAGCGCTAACAGGAATTATTAAATAACTTACACAAACTGTTAGCGTAACAAGAATTGTTACCTAAATTACAAAAACAGTTAGCGCTAACAGAAATTGTTATCTAAATTACACAAATTGTAAGCAATATGAGGAATTGTTACCTAACTTACACAAACTCTTAGCGCTAACAAGATTTGTTACCTAAATTACAGGAACACTTTGGGATAATATGAATTGTTACCTTAATTAAACAAACAGTTAGCGATAAAAAAAATTGTTACCTAAATTACAGAAACAGTTATTGATAACAAAAATTGTTACCTAATTACACAAACAGTTAGCGATAACAAAAATTGTAATTTAAATTACACAAACAGTTAGCGATATTAAAAAAATTGTAAACTGTTAACATAACAACAATTATTACCTAAATTACACAAACAATTAGATAAAACAAGAATTGTTACCTAAATTACACAAACTCTTAGCGATAACAAGAATTGATACCTAAAATACACAAATAGTTAGCGATATCAAGAATTGTTACCTAAATTACACAAACAATTAGCGATAACAAGAATTGTTACCTAAATTATAAAAACAATTACCGATAACAAGAATTGTTACCACAGAAACAGGTAGCGATAAGAGGAATTGTTATCTAACTTACACTAACAGTTAGAGATAACAAGAATTTTTACCTAAATTACAATAAACAATTAGGGATAACAACAATTGTTTCTTAAATTACAAAAACACTTAGCGATAATATAAATTGTTTCCTTAATTACACAAACAGTTAGAGATAATATGAATTGTTACCAAAATTACACAAACAGTTAGTGATAACAAGAATTTTTACCTAAATTACAGAAACAGTTAGCGATAACAAGAAATATTTCCAAAATTACATAAACAGTTAGCGATAACAAAAATTGTTTCCTAAATTACACAGACAGTTAGCGATAACAAGAATTTTTATCAAAATTACACAAACAGTTAGTGATAACAAGAATTCTTATCTAAATTACACAAACAGTTAGCGATAACAAGAATTGTAACCTAAATTGCACAAACAATTAGTGATAAAAAGAATTGTTACCTAAATTACACAAACAATTAGCGCTAACAGGAATTGTTATCTAACTTAAACAAACTGATAGCGATAAAAAGAATTGTTGCCTTAATTTCACAAAAAGTTAGCGATAACAAAAATTGTTTCCTAAATTACACAAACAGTTAGTGATAACAAGAATTATTACCTAAATTACAGAAACAGTTAGGAATAACAAGAATTGTTACCTAAATTACAAAAACACTTAGCAATAATATGAATTGTTACCTAAATTATACAAACAGTTAGCGATAACAAGAATTGTTACCTAAATTACACAAATTGTTAGCGATAACGATTTTTTTTTTTTAAATTACACAAACATTAAGCGATAACAGGAAATGTAACCTAAATTACACAAACTGTTAGGGATAACAGGAATTGTTACCTAAATTACACAAAGAGTTAGCGAAAATAGGAATTGCTACCTAAATTACACAAGCAGTTAGCAATAACAAGAATTGGTACCTAATTTACACAAACATTTAGCGATAACAAGAATTGTTACCTAAATTACAGAAACTGTTAGCGATAACAATAATTGTTACCTAAATTACACAAACAGTTAGCGATAACAATAATTGTTACCTAAATTAGACAAACAGTTAGCGCTAAGAGGAATTGTTACCTAACTTACACAAATTGTTAGCGATAACAAGATTTGTTACCTAAATTACACAAATAAATAGCAATAACAAAAATTGATATCTAAATTACTCAAACAATTAGCCATAATAAGAATTGTTACCTAAATTACACAAACAGTTAGCGCTACCAAAAATTGTTATCTAAATTACACAAACTATTAGCGATTACAAGAATTTACCTAAGTTACACAAACAATTAGCAATAACAACAATTGTTATCTAAATTACACAAACTATTAGCGATAACAAGAATTGTTACCTAAGTTACACAAACAATAAGCGATAACAAGAATTGTTACCTAAATTACACAAACAGTTAGCGATAACAAGAATTGTTTCCTTAATTATATAAACAATTAGCAATATCAAGAACTGTTACCTAAATTACACAAACAGTTAGCGATAACAAAAATTGGTACCTAAATTACACAAACAATTAGCGATAACTAGATATGTTACCCAAATTAAACAAACAATTAGCGATAACAAGAATTGTTACCTAAATTATAGAAACAGTTAGCGCTAACCGGAATTGATATCGAACATACACAAACTGTTAGCGATAAAAGTATTTCTACCTTAATTACACAAACAGTTAGCGATAACAAGAATTGTTACCTAAATTACAAAAACAGTTAGCGGTAACAAGAATGGTTACCTAAATTACACAAACAGTTAGCGATAACAAAAGTTGTTACCTAAGTTACACAAACAATTAGCGATAACAAGATTTGTTGCCTAAATTACTAAAAGAGTTAGCGATAAGAATAATTATTACCTAAATTACATAAACAGTTAGTGATAACAATAATTGTTACGTAAATTACAAAAAAACTTAGCGATAAAATGAATTGTTACCTATAGAGGAATTGTTATCTAAATTACACAAACTGTTAGCGATATAAATAACTGTTTCCTTAATTATACAAACAATTAGCAATAAGAAGAACTGTTACCTAAATTACACAATTAGTTAGCGATAACAAGAATTGTTACCTAAATTACACAAGTAGTTAGCGATAACAATAATTGTTACCTAGATTTTAACAAACATGTAGCGATAACAATAATTCTTACCTAAATTACACAAACAATTAGCGATAACTAGATATGTTACCTAAATTAAACAAACAATTAGCGATAACAAGAATTGTTCCCTAAATTACAGAAACAGTTATCGCTAACCGGAATTGTTATCTAACTTACACAAACTGTTAGCGATAACAATAATTGTTACCTAGATTTTAACAAACATGTAGCGATAACAATAATTCTTACCTAAATTACACAAGCAGTTAGCGATTACAAGAATTGTTATCTAAATTACTCAAACAATTAGCGATTACAAGAATTGTTACCTAAATTACACAAACAGTTAGCGATAACAAGAATTGTTACCTTAATTACAAAAACAGTTAGTGATAACAAGAATTGTTACCTAAATTACAGAAACAGTTAGCGCTAACAGGAATTGTTATCTAAATTACACAAACTGTTAGCGATAACAAGAATTGTTACCTAAGTTACACAAACAATTAGCGATAAAAAAATTGTTACCTAAATTACACAAACAGATAGCGATAATAAAAATTGTTTCCTAAATTACACAAACAGTTAGCGATAACAAGAATTGTTACCTAAATTACACAAATAGTTAGCGATAACAAAAATTGTTATTTAAATTACACAAACAGTTAGCAATAACAAAAATTGTTCCCTTAATTACAAAAACTATTAACATAACAACAATTGTTACCTAATTTACACAAACAATTAGCGATAACAAGAATGGTGACCTAAATTACGAATCAGGTAGTGATAATAATAATTGTTATCTAAATTACACAAATTGTTAGCAATATCAAGAAATGTTACCTAAATTACACAAACAGCTAGCGATAACAAGAATTGGTACCTAAATTACACAAACAATTAGCGATAACTAGATATGTTACCTAAATTAAACAAACAATTAGCGATAACAAGAAATGTTACCTAAATTATAAAAACAGTTAGCGTTAACAGGAATTGTTATCTAAATTACACAAACTGTTAGCGATAACAAGAATTGTTACCTAAGTTACACAAACAATTAGTGATAAAAAAAATTGTTACCTAAATTACACAAACATTTAGCGATAACAAGAATTGTTACCTAAATTACACAAATAGTTAGCGATAACAAGAATTGTTATCTAAATTACACAAACAGTTAGCACTAACAAGAATTGTTACCTAAATTACAAAAACTATTAAGATAACAACACTTGTTACCTAAATTACACACACAATAAGCGATAACAAGAATTGTTACCTAAATTACACAAAAAGTTAGCGATAACAAGAAATGTTACCTAAATTACGAATCAGGTAGTGATAACAATAATTGTAACCTAAATTACACAAACAGTTAGCAATAACAAAAATTGTTACCTAAATTACAAAAACAGTTAGCGCTAACAGGAATTGTTATCTAATTTACACAAACTCTTAGCGCTGACAAGATTTGTTACCTTTATTACACAAACAGTTAGCGATAAAAGGAATTGTTATCTAAATTACACAAACTGTTAGCGAGAAAAAAATTGTTATCTAAATTACACTAACAGTTAGCGATAACAAGAATTGTTTCCTAAATTACACAAACAGATAGCGATAACAAGAATTGTAATCTAACTTACACAAAGAGTAAGCGATTGCAAGGATTATTACCTAAATTACACAAACTGTTAACATAACAACAATTATTACCTAAATTACCTAAACAATTAGCGATAACAAAAATTGTTACCTAAATTACAGACACAGGTAGCGATACCAGTAATTGTTACCGAAATTACACAAACAGTTAGCGATAACAAGAATTGTCACCAAAATTACAAAAAACTTTTAGCGCTAAAAAGAATTGTTATCTAACTTACACAAACTGTTAGCGATAGCAAGAATTGTTACCTAAATTACACAAATAGTTAGCGATCACTGGAATTGTTATCTAAATTACACAAACAGTTAGCGATAACAAAAAATGTAATCTATATTACACAAACTGTTAGCGATAACAATAATTGTTACCTATATTACACAAATAGTTAGCGTTAACAAGAATTGTTACCTAAATTACAGAAAAAGTTAGCGCTTACAGGAATTGTTATCTAACTTACACAAACTTTTAGCAACAACAATAATTGTTACCTAGATTACACAAACAGTTAGCGATAACAAAAATTGTTCCCTAAATTTCACAAACAGTTAGCAATCACTAAAATTGTTATATAAATTACACAAACAGTTTGCGATAACAAAAAATGCAATCTAAATTACACAAACTGTTATCGATAAAAGGAATTGTTCCCTAAATGATAGAAACTGTTAGCGATAACAAGAATTGTTACCTATATTGCACAAACAGGGAGCGATAATTAGAATTGTTACCTAGATTACAAAAACTGTTAGCTCTAACAAGAAGTGTTACCTAAATTACACAAACTGTTAGCGATAATAAGAATTGTTACCTAAATTACACAAACTGTAAGCGATAACAAGAATTGTTACCTAAAT
This sequence comes from Zygnema cylindricum, assembly GCA_037447655.1. Classification (NCBI taxonomy): domain Eukaryota; kingdom Viridiplantae; phylum Streptophyta; class Zygnematophyceae; order Zygnematales; family Zygnemataceae; genus Zygnema; species Zygnema cylindricum. The sequence continues at coordinate 186,826 of JBBHKE010003283.1, forward strand.
TAAAGAAAGAGGTAGCGATAACAGTAATTGTTACCTAAATTAAGAAACAGTTATCGTTAACAAGAACTGTTATCTAACTTTTACAAACTGTTAGAGATAACTAGAATTGTTACCTAAATTACAAAAACAATTAGCGATAACAAGAATTGTTACCTAAATTACACAAACAGATAGCGATAACAAGAATTGTTACCTAAATTACTGAAACAGTTAGCGATAACAAGAATTGTAATCTAAATTACACAAAGAGTTATCGATAACAAGAATTGTTACCTATATTACACAAACTGTTAACATAATAACAATTATTACCTAAATTACACAAACAGTTAGCGATAATAAGAATTGTTACCTAAATTACACAAATTGTAAGCGATAACAAGAAATGTTACCTAAATTAAAGAAACAGGTAGCGATAACAGTAATTGTTTTCTAAATTACACAAACAGTTAGCGATAACAAGAATTGTTACCTAAATTAAGAAACAGTTATCGTTAACAAGAATTGTTATCTAACTTTTACAAACTGTTAGCGATAACTAGAATTTTTACCTAAATTACAAAAACAGTTAGGGATAACAAGAATTGTTACCTAAATTACACAAACAGTTAGCGATAACAATAATTTTAACCTAAATTACAAAAAGAGTTAGCTCTAACAGGAATTGTCACCTAAATTACACAAACTGTTAGCGATAAGAAGAATTGTTACATAACTTACACAAATAGTTAGCGATAACAAGAATTGTTACCTAAATTACACAAACTGTTAGCGATAAAAAGAATTGTTACATAACTTACACAAACTCTTAGCGCTAATAAGAATTGTAACCTAAATTACACAAATAGTTAGCGTTAAGAGGAATTGTTACCTAACTTACACAAATTGTTAGAGTTAACAAAAATTGTTATCTAACTTACACAAACTGTTAGCGATGATAAGAATTGTTACCTAAATTACACATGTAGTTAGCGATAACAAGAAATGTTACCTAAATTACACAAAAAGATAGCGATAACATAAATTATTATCTTAATTACTCAAAAAATTAGCGAGAACAAAAGTTGTTACCTAAATTACACAAACAGTTAGCGATAACAAGAATTGTTACCTAAATTACACAAAAAGTTAGCGATTGGAGGAATTGGTATCTAAATTACACAAATTGTTAGCGATAAAAAGAATTGTTACCTAAGTTTTACAAACATTTAGCTTTAACAAGAATTGTTTCCTAAATTACACAAATAGTTAGCGATAACAAGAATTGTTACCTAAATTACACAAATAGTTAGCGATAACAAGAAATGTTACCTAAATTACAAAAAAATTTAGTGATAATATAAATTTTTACCTAAATTACACAAACAGTTAGCGATTAGAGAATTGTTAGCTAAATTACACAAAGTGTAAGCGATAAAAATTTTTTTTACCTAAATTACAGAAACAGATGGCGATAATAAAAAATGTTTCCTAAAATACACAAACAGTTAGCGATAACAAGAATTGTTACCTAAATTACACAAATAGATAGCGATAACAATAATTTTTATCTAAATTACACAAATAGTTAGCAATAACAAGAATTGTTACCTAAATTACAAAAACTATTAACATAACAACAGTTGTTACCAAAATTACAAAAACAGTTAGCTATAACAAGAATTGTTACCTAAATTAAAAAAACATTTAGCGCTAACATGAATTGTTATCTAACTTACACAAACTGTTAGCGATAACAATAATTGTTACCTAAATTACAGAAATAGTTAGCGCTAACAAAATTTGTTATCTAAATTACACAAACTGTTAGCGATAAGAAGAATTGTTACCTAACTTACACAAACTCTTAGCGCTAACAAGATTTGTTTCCTAAATTATTGGAACACTTGGTGATAATATGAATTGTTACCTAAATTACAGGAACACTTAGCGATAATATATATTCTTACCTAAATTACACAAAAAGATAGCGATAACAAAGATTGTTACCTAAATTACATAAACAATTAGTGATAATAAGAATTGTTACCTAAATTATAGAAATAATTAGCGCTATCAGGAATTGTTATCAAAATTACACAAACTGTTAGCAATAAAGAATTGTTACCTAAATTTCACAAACAGTTAGCGATAACAAGAATTGTTTCCTAAATTACACAAAAAGTTATCAATAAAAAAAATTGTTTCCTAAATTACACAAACAGTTAGCGATAACAAGAATTGTTACCTAAATTACACAAATGATTAGCGATAACAAAAATTGTTACCTAAATTACAGAAACAGGTAACGATAGCAATAAATATTACCTAAATTACACAAACAGTTAGCGATAACAAGAATTGTTACCTAAATTACACAAACAGTTAGTGTTAACAAGAATTGTTACCTAAATTACACAAACAGGTAGTGATTACAAGGTTTTTTACCTAAATTTCAGAAACAGTTAGCGCTAACTGGAATGATTATGTAAATTACACAAACTATTAGCGATATCAAGAATTGTAACCTAAGTTACACAAACAATTAGCGATTAGAGGAATTATTATCTAAATTACACAAACTGTTAGCGATAAAAAGAATTGTCACCTAAATTACACAAACACTTAGCAAAAACAAGAATTGTTACCTAAATTACACAAAAAGTTAGCGATAACTAAAATTGTTATCTAAATTACACAAATAGTTAGCGATAACAGGAAACGTAATCTAAATTACACAAACTGTAAGGGATAACAGGAACTGTTACCTAAATTACACAAACTGTTAGCGATAACAAGAATTGTTACCTTAATTTCACAAACAGTCAGCGATTAGAAAAATTGTTATCTAAATTTCACAAAGAGTTAGCGATAACAAAAACTATTTCCTAAATTACACAAACAGTTAGCGATAACAAGAACTGATACCTAAATTACACAAACAGTTAGCGATAACAAGAATTCTTATCTAAATTACACAAACAGTTAGCGATAACAAGAATTGTTACCTAAATTACACAAATTGTTATCCATAACAAAAATTGTTACCTAAATTACAGAAACAGGTAGCGATAACAATAATTATTACCTAAATTACACAAACAGTTAGCGATAACAAGAATTGTTACCAAAATTACACAAACAGTTAGCGATAACAAAAATTGTAATCTAAATAACACAAACAATTAGCGATAACAAGAATTGTTACCTATATTACACAAACTGTTAGCGATAACAAGAATTGTTACCTAAATTACACAGCAATTAGCGATAACAAGAATTGATACCTAAATTACAGAAACAGTTAGCGCTAGCAATAAATGTAATCTAACTTACACAAACTTTTAGCAATAACAAGAATTTTTACCTAAATTACATAAACAATTTTAGATAACAAGAATTCTTACCTAAATTACACAAACTGTTAGCGATAATTGGAAATATTATCTAAATTACACAAATAGTTAGTTATAACAGGAAATGCAATCTAAATTACGCAAACAGTTTGCGATAACATGAATTGTTACCTAAATTACAAAACTGTTAGCTCTAACAGGAATTGTTATCTAAATTATACAAACTGTTAGCGATAAGAAAAATTGTTACCTAAATTACACAAACAGATAGCAAAAATAGGAATTGGTACCTAAATTACACAAACAGTTAGCGATAACAAGAATTGTAATCTAAATTTCACAAACAGTTAGCGATAACAAGAATTGCTACCTAAATTCACAAACAGATAGCGATAACAGGAGTTGTTATATAAATTTCACAAACACTTAGCGATAACAAGAATTGTTACCTAAATTACACAAACAATTAGTGATAACAAGAATTGTTACCTAAATAACACAAACAGATAGCAAAAACAGGAATTGGTACCTAAATTACACAAACAGTTAGCGATAACAAGAATTGTAATCTAAATTACACAAACTATTAGCGACAATAGGAATTATTACCTAAATTACACAAACAGTTAGCGATAATAGGAATTCTTACCTAAATTACACAAACTGTTAGCGATAACAAGGACTATTACCTAAATTACACAAAGATATAGCGATAACAGGAATTGTTATGTAAATTACAAAAACTATTAGCGATATCAAGAATTGTTACCTATGTTACAAAAACAAATAGAATAACAAGAATTTTTACCTAAATTCCACAAACAATAGCGATAAGTGGAAATGTTATCTAAATTACACAAATAGTTAGCTATAACAGGAAATGCAATCTAAATTACACAAACAGTTAGCAATAACAAGAATTGTTACCTTAATTACACAAACAGTTAGCGTGAACAGAAATTGTTATCTAAATTACACAAACAGATAGCAAAAATAGGAATTGGTACTTAAATTACACAAACAGTTAGCGATAACAAGAATTGTAATCTAAATTACACAAACAGTTAGCGTTTACAAGAATTGCTACCTAAATTACACAAACAGATAGCGATAACATGAGTTGTTACCTAATTTCACAAACAGTTAGCAATAACAAGAATTGTAATCTAAATTACACAAACAATTAGTGATAACAAGAATTGTTACCTAAATTACACAAACAGATAGCAAAAACAGGAATTGGTACCTAAATTACACAAATAGTTAGCGATAACAAGAATTGTAATCTAAATTACACAAACAATTAGTGATAACAAGAATTGTTACCTAAATTACACAAACAGTTAGCGATAATAAGAATTGTTACCTAAATTACACAAACAGTTAGCGATAACTGGAATTGTTATCTAAATTTCACAAACAGTTAGCGATAACATGAAATGTAATCTAAATTACACAAACTGTTAGCGTTAACAGGAATTGTTACCTAAATTACACAAACTGTTTGCGATAACAAGAATTGTTTCCTAAATTACACAAATAGTTAGCGATAACAAGAATTGTTACCTAAATTACAAAAAAAGGTAGCGATAATAATAATTGCTACCTAAATTTCACAAACTGTTAGCGATAACAAGAATTTTTACCTAAATTACACAAACAATTAGCGATAACAAGAATTGTTACCTAAATTACACAAACAATTAGCGATAACTAGAATTGTTATCTAAATTACACAAATAGTTAGCGATAACAAGAAATGTAATCTAAATTACATTTACTGTAAGCGATAACAGCAATTGTTACCTAAATTACACAAACAGTTAGCGATAACAAGAATTGTTACTTTAATTACACAAATAGTTAGCAAATAACAGAATATATACCTAAATTACAAAAAGAGGTAGCGATAACAGTAATTCTAACCTAAATTACACAAACAATTAGCGATAACAAGATATGTCACCTAAATTACCGAAACAATTTGTGATAACAAGAATTGTAACCTAAATTAGAGAAACAGTTAGCGCTAACAAGAATTGTTATCTAACTTACACAAACTGTTAGCGATAACAAAAATTATTTCCTAAATTACACAAACAATTAGCGATACCAAAAATTGGTATCTAAATTACACAAACAGTTACGGATAACAAGAAATGTAATCTAAATTACAAAAACAGTTAGCGATAATAAAAATTGTTACTTTAATTACACAAACAGTTAGCGATAACAAGAATATATACCTAAATTACAGAAAGAGGTAGCGATAACAGTAATTGTGACCTAAACTACACAAACAATTAGCGATAACAAGATATGTCACCTAAAATAAAGAAACAGTTAGCGGTAACAAGAATTGTAATCTAACTTACACAAACTGTTAGGGATAACAATAATTAATACCTACATTACACAAACAATTAGCGATAGCAAAAATTGTTATCTAAATTACAAAATCGGTTACGGATAACAAGAAATGTAATCTAAATTACACGAACTGTTAGCGATAACATGAATTGTTACCTAAATTACACAAATTGTTAGCGATAACAAGAATTGTTACCTAACTTACACAAAAAGTTAGCGATAATAAGAATTGTTACCTTAATTACACAAACTATAAGCGATAAAAAAAATTGTTACCTAAATTACAGAAATAGTAAGCGATTACAAAAATTGTTAGCAAAATTACACAAACAGTTAGCTATAACAAGAATTGTAATCTAAATTACACAAACAGTTAGCCATAACAAGAATTGTTACCTAAATTACACAAACAATTAGCGATTAGAAGAATTGTCAACTAAATTACATAAATTGTTAGGGATAAAAATAATTGTTACATAAATTACACAAACAGTTAGCGATAACTGTAATTGTTATCTAAATTTCACAAACAGTTAGCGATAACAAGAATTGTTACCCAAATTACACAAACAATTAGCGATAACAAGAACTATTACCTAAATTACACATACAGTTAGCGATAAAAAGAATTGGTACTTTAATTACACAAACAATTAGCGACAACAAGAATATTTACCTAAATTACAGAATAAGGTAGTGATTGTTGTTCTACAACCACCGGTGCAGGTGGAGGAGCAGCAGTAGTAGTAGAAGTAGATATGATACACACTCAGAAGCTTTCAAGAATCCTACAAAACAGCTGTTCTTAAGTGCTCACCAATTCTTATACAAGCATCCAACCCTCACAAAACTCTATCAGAATATAGAGTAGCATAAACACTGATAACTCCCAAAGTTATAGCACAATTGACCCGACAACACTCAAGATATAATACTCAGAAGTTTCCCAAAACTATCTGCAGTTTTACTACTTGGAAGTCTGGAAACATAATATGTTATGAGTCCTAAGTCTTATACTTGTGTTGAACTGGCAACACCAGTGTACTTGAGAGGTACATCAAACCACCAAGCTACCTTTAACTTGTCAAGCTACCATTGAGCTATCACTAAGCTACCACTGAGCTATCACTAAGCTAACTAGAATCGTATCTATCGCAGTTGCTCTATCCTGTACAGAATCACATTAAGAATATGAGACGTTGCGTTGTCCGTACGGACAATATCAAATATAATCCTGGTTGCCTTGTCACCACGTGATGCGGCTATTTCCGAACGGCTTCTTTCTTCTTCCTTTAAGATGCTCCGGGACTGTGTTGGTGTCTATTTGTATAAGCCCCTCTTTGCCAGGTACTTACCGCTATATTATATAAATAGCCGGGCATAAGACTATTTTGGCGTTATGGCGGTATTTCCTTTGTCTGTCGCTGTTTGTAACACTCACGAGGCTAGCTTTCAAAAGACAGCGATAACAGTAATTGTAACATAAATTACACAAATAATTAGCGATAACAAGATACGTTACCTAAATTACAGAAACAATTAGTGATAACAAGAATTGTAACCTAAATTACAAAAACAGTAAGCGCTAACAAGAATTGTTTTCTAACTTACACAAACTTTTAGCGATAACAGGAATTGTTACCTAAATTACACAAACTGTTTGCGATAACAAGAATTGTTACCTAAATTACACAAACACTTAGCGATTAGAGGAATTGTAATCTAAATTACACAAACTGTTAGCGATAAAAAGAATTGTTTTATAAATTACACAAACAGTTAGCGATAACAAGGATTGTTACCTAAATTACACAAATAGTTAGCAATAACAAAAATTGTTTCCTAAATTACACAAGCAGTTAGTGATAACAAGAATTGTTACCTAAATTACAAAAACAATTAGCGATAACAAGAATTGTTATCTAAATTACACAAACAGTTAGCGATAATAGGAAATGTTATCTAAATTTCACAAACTGTTAGCGATAACAGGAATTGTTATCTAATTTACACAAACTGTTAGCGATAAAAAAAATGTTTCATAAATTACACAAACAGTTAGCGATAACAAGGATAATCACCTAAATTACACAAATAGTTAGCGATAACAAAAATTGTTACCTAAATTACACAAATAGTTAACGATAACATGAATTGTTATCTAACTTACACAAACTGTTAGCGATAATAGGAATTGTTACCTAAATTACACAAACTGTTAGCAATAACAATAATTGTTACCTAAGTTACACAAGCAGTTAGTGATAAGAGACATTGTTCCCTAAGTACACAAACAGTTAGCGATAACAAGAATTGTTACCTAAATTACACAAACAGATAGCGATAGCAGGAATTGTTATCTAAATTACTGAAACAATTAGCGATAACAAGAATTGTTTCCTAAATTACACAAATAGTTAGTGATAACAAAAATAATTACCTAAATTACATACACAGTTAGCGCTAACATGAATTGTTATCTAAGTTACACACTATTAGTGATAACAAAAATTGTTACCTAAGTTACACAAACAATTAGCGATAACAAGAATTGTTACCTAAATTACACAAATAGTTAGCGATAACAAGAATTGTTACCTAAATTACAAAAACACTTAGCGATATTATTAATTGTTACCTAAATTACACTAACTCTTCACATAACAAGAATTGTTACCTGAATTACATAAACAATTAGCAATAACAAGAATTGTCACCTAAATTACACAAAAAGTTAGCGATAACAACAATTGTTACCTAAATTACAGAAACAGGTAGCAATAACAATAATTGTTACCTAAATTACACAAAAAATTAGCGATAACAAGAATTGTTATCTAAATTACACAAACAGTTAGCGATAACAGGAATTTTTATCTAACTTACACAAACAGTCAGTGATAACAAGAATTGTTACCTAAATTACACAAACAGTTAGCGATAACAAAAATTGTTATCTAAATTACACAAACAGTTAGCGATAACAGGAAATGTAATCTAAATTACATAAACTGTTAGCGATAACAGGAATTGTTAACTAAATTACACAAACTATTAACGATAACAAGAATTGTTACCTATATAACACAAACAGTTAGCGATAACAAAAATTGTTATCTAAATTACACAAACAGTTAGCGATAACAGGAAATGTAATCTAAATTACATAAACT
>JBBHKE010003283.1:195713-245451 GCA_037447655.1 Zygnema cylindricum
GACACATACATTAAATCCATTGTTAAGAACAATAGCGATTAACAAAATCATTAAATCTATTGTTAAGGACGATAGCGATAGACAAACACATTAAATCCATTGTTAAGAACAATAGTCATTGTCAAACACATGAATCCCTTTTTAAGGACAATAGCGATTGTCAAAATTGTTAGCGATAACAAAAATTGTTACCTAAATTACACAAACATTTAGCGATAACATGAATTGTTATCTAGATTACACAAATTGTTAGCGATAACAAGAATTGTTACCTAAATTACACAAACAGTTAGCAATAACAAGGATAATCACCTAAATTACACAAATAGTTAGCGATAACAAAAATTGTTACCTAAATTACACAAACAATTAGCGCTAACATGAATTGTTAACTAACTTACACAAACTGTTAGCGATAACAGGAATTTTTCCCTAAGTACACAAACTGTTACTGATAACAAGAATTGTTACCTAAATTACACAAACAGATAGCGATAGCAGGAATTGTTATCTAAATTACTAAAACAATTAGCGATAACAAGAATTGTTACCTAAATTACATACACAGTTAGCGCTAACACGGATTGTTATCTAAATTACACACTATTAGCGATAACAAAAATTGTTACCTAAGTTACACTAACAATTAGCGATAACAAGAATTGTTACCTAAATTACACAAATAGTTAGCGATAACAATAATTGTTACCTAAATTACAAAAACACTTAGCGATAATATTAATGGTTACCTAAATTACACAAACTCTTAACATAACAAGAATTGTTACCTAAATTACATAAACAATTAGCAATAACAAGAATTATCACCTAAATTACACAAAAAGTTAGCGATAACAACAATTGTTACCTAAATTACAGAAACAAGTAGCGATAACAAGAATTGTTATTTGAATTACACAAACACTTAGCGATAACAGGAATTGTTATCTAACTTACACAAACTGTTAGCGATAGCAAGAATTGTTACCTAAATTACACAAACTGTTAACGATAAAAAGAATTGTTATCTAAATTACACAAATTGTTAGCGATAAAGAGAATTGTTACCTTATACACACAAAAAATTAGCGATAACAAGAATTGTTATTTGAATTACACAAACACTTAGCGATAACAGGAAATGTTATATAACTTACACAAACTGTTAGCGATAGCAAGAATTGTTACCTAAATTACACAAATTGTTAACGATAAAAAGAACTGTTATCTAAATTACACAAATTGTTAGCGATAAAGAGAATTGTTACCTTATACACACAAAAAATTAGCGATAACAAGAATTGTTACCTAAATTACAAAAACAGTTAGCGCTAATAGGAATTGGTATCTTAATTACACAAACTATTAGCGATAAGAGGAATATTTTACCTATTTAACACAAACAATTAGCGATAACAAGAATTGTTACCTAAATTACACAAACAGTTAGCGATAACAAGATAAGTTACCTAAATTACACAAACAGTTAGCGATAACAACAATTGTTACCTAAGTTAAAGAAAGAGTTAGCGCTAACAGGAATTGCTATCTAAATTACACAAACTATTAGCGATAACAAGAATTGTTACCTAAGTTACACAAACTATTAGCGATAAAAGGAATTTTTACCTATATTAAACAAACAGTTAGCGATAACAAGAATTGTTACCGAAATTACACAAATAGTTAGCGATAACAAGAATTGTTACCTAATTTAGAAACACGTAGCGATAACAGTAATTGTTACCTATATTACACAATCAATTAGCGATAACAAGAATTGTTACCTAAATTATAGAAACAGTTAGCGCTAACAGGAATTGTTATCTAAATTACACAAACAGTTAGCGATAATAGGAAATGTAATCTAAATTACACAAACTTTAACGATACCAAGAATTGTTACCTAAGTTACACAAAGAGATAGTGATAACAGGAATTGATTTCTAAATCACACAAATTGTTAGTGATAATAAGAATTGTTACCTAATTTACACAAACAGTTAGCGCTAACAGGTATTGTAATCTAAATTACACAAACTGTTAGCGATAAGAGGAATTGTTACCTAACTTACACTAATAGTTAGCGATAACAAGAATTGTTTCCTAAATTACACTAATAGTTAGCGCTAAGAATAATTTTTACCTAACTTACACAAACTCTTAGCGCTAACAAGAATTATTACCTAAATTACACAAACTGTTAGCGATAACAAGAATTGTTACCTAAATTAAACAAACATTTAGCGTTAAGAAGAATTGTTACCTATCTTACACAAATTGTTAATGCTAACAGGAATTGTTTTCTAACTTACACAAACTGTTAGCGATAACAAAAATTGTTACCTAAATTACACAAACAGTTAGCGATAACAAGAATTGTTACCTAAATTATACAAACAATTAGAGATAGGAAGAATTGTTACCTAAATTATAGAAATAGTTAGAGATAACATGAATTGTTCTCTAACTTACACAAACTATTATTGATAACAAGAAGTGTTACCTAAATTACACAAACAGTTAGCTATAACAAGAATATTTACCTAAATTACACAAACAGTTAGCGATAACTGAAATTGTTATCCAAATTACACAAATACTTAGTGATAATAGGAAATGTAATCTAAAATACACAAAGTGTTAGCGATAACAGGAATTGTTACCTATATTACACAAATAGTTAGCTATAACAGGAATTGTTATCTAATTTACACAAATTGTTAGCGATAATAAGAATTGTTACCTAATTTACACAAAGAGTTAGCGATAACTAGAATTTTTACCTAAATTAGAGAACAATTATCGCTAACAAGAGTTGTAATCTATATTACACAAACTATTAGCGATAAGAGGAATTGTTACCTAACTTACACAAACTCTTAACGCTAACAAGAATTGTAACCTAAATTACACAAATAGTTAGCGCTAAGAAGAGTTGTTACCTAACTTACACAAATTGTTAGCACTGACAGGAATTGTTATCTAAATTACACAAATTGTTAGCGATAACAAGAATTGTTACCTAAATTACATAAATAGTTAGCGCTAGTTATAATTGTTACCTAACTTACACAAATTGTTAGCGCTAACAAGAATTGTTTTCTAACTTACACAAACTGTTAGAAATAACAAGAATTGTTACCTAAATTACACAAACTGTTAGCGCTAAAAAGAATTGTTACCTAAATTACACAAACAGTAAGCGCTAACAGGATTTGTTATCTAACTTACACCAACTGTTAGCGATAACAAAAATTGTTACCTAAATTACACAAACTCTTAGCGATAGCAAGATTTTTTACCTAAATTACACAAACAGTTAGCGATAACTGGTATTGTTATCTAAATAAAACAAACAACTAGCGATAACACGAGATGTAATCTAAATTTTCACAAACTGTTAGCGATAATATGAATTGTTACCTAAATTACACAAACTGTTAGCGATAACAAGAATTGTTACCTAAATTACACAAAGAGTTAGCGATAACGCAAATTGTTATCTAAATTACACAAATTGTTAGCGATAATAAGAATTGTTACCTAAATTAAAGAAACAGTTTGCGCTAACAGGAATTCTAATCTAATTTACACAAACTATTTGCGATAAGAGGAATTTTTACCTAACACAAACTCTTAGTACTAACAAGAATATTTACCTAAATTACACAAACTGTTAGCGATAACAAAAATTGTTACCTAAATTACACAAACAGTTAGCGCTAAGAAAAATTGTTACCTAACTTACACAAATTGTTAGCGCTAACAAGAATCGTTTTCTAACTTACACAAACTATTTCAGATAACAAGAATTGTTACCTAAATTACACAAACTGTTAGCGCTAAGAAGAATTGTTACCTAACTTACACAAATTGTTAGCGCTAACAGGAATAGTTTTCTAACTTACACAAACTGTTAGCGATAACAAAAATTGTTACCTAAATTACAGAACAGTTAGCGCTAAGAAGAATTGTTACCTATATTACACAAACTATTAGCGATAAGAGGAATTGTTACCTAACTTACATAAACTGTTAGCGATAACAAGAATTGTTACTTAAGTTACACAAGCACATAGCCATAACATGAATTGTTAGCAAAATTACTTAAACAATTAGTGATAACAAGAATTGTTGCCTAAATTACGGAAACAATTAGCGATAACAAGAATTGATAACTAAATTACACAAACAGTTAGCGCTAACAAGAATTGTTATCTAACTTACACAAACTGTTAGCGATAACAAGAATTGTTACTTAACTTACACAAACAGTTAGCGATAGCAAGAATTGTAACCTAAATTACACAAACAGTTAGCGATAACCGGAATTGTTATCTAAATTACACAAACAGTTAGTGATAACAGGAATTGTTACCTAAATTACACAAATTGTTAGCGATAATAAGAATTGTCACCTAATTTACACAAACACGTAGCGATAACAAGAATTGTCAGCTAAATTACAGAAAAAGTTAGCGCTAACAGGAATTGTAATCTAAAGTACACAAACTCTTAGGGATAACAACAATTGTTACCTAACTTACACAAAATGTTAGCGCTAACAAGAATCGTTTTCTAACTTACACAAACTATTTAAGATAACAAGAATTGTTACCTAAATTACACAAACTGTTAGCGCTATGAATAATTGTTACCTAAATTACACAAACAATTAGTGATAAGAGGAACTGTTACCTAATTTACACAAACTGTTAGCGATAACAAGAATTCTTACTTAAATTACACAAATAGATAGCCATAATATGAATTGTTAGCTAAATTACTTAAACAATTAGCAATAAGAAGAATTGTCGCCTAAATTACACAAACAATTAGCGAAAACAAGAATTGTTACCTAAATTACATAAACATTTAGCGCTAACAGGATTTGTTATCTAACTTACACAAACTGTTAGCGATAAGAAGAATTGTTAACTATATAACACAAAGAGTTAGCGATAACACGAATTGTTATCTAAATTACAGAAACAGTTAGCGCTAACAGGAATTGTAATCTAAATTCCACAAACAGTTAGCGATAATTGGAAATGTAATCTTAATTACACAAACTTTTAATGATAATATGTATTGTTACCTAATTTACACAAATAGCTAGCGATAACATTAATTGTTATCTAAATAACACAAATAGTTAGCGATAATTGGAATTGTTATCTAAATTACACAAATAGTTAGCGATTACTGGAAATGTAATCTAAATTACACAAACTGTTAGCCATAATATGAATTGTTACCAAAATTACACAATCTGTTAGCGATAACAAGAATTGTTACCTGATTTACTCAAACACTTAGCGATAACAAGAATTGTCACCTAAATTGTAATCTAAATTACACAAACTATTTGCAATAAGAGGAATTGTTTCCTAACACAAACTCTTAGCACTAACAAGAATATTTACCTTAATTACAGAAACTGTTAGCGGTAACAAAAATTGTTACCTAAATTACACAAACAGTTAGCGCTAAGAAAAATTGTTACCTAACTTACACAAATTGTTAGCACTAACAGGAATTGTTTTGTAACTTACACAAACTATTAGAGATAACTGTTGTTCTACAACCACCGGTGCAGGTGGAGGAGCAACAGTAATAGTAGAAGTAGACATGATACACTCTCAAAAGCTATCAAGAATCATACAAAACAGCTATTCTTAAGTGCTCACCAATTCTTATACAAGCAACCAAACCCCACAAAACTTTATCATAATATAGAGTAGTATAAACACTGATAACTCCCAAAGTTTCAGCACAATTGACATGACAACACTGAAGATATCAAACTCAGAAGTTTCCCAAAAATTGTCTGCACTTTTACTACTTGGAAGTCTGGATACATAATATGTTTTGAGTCTTATGTCTTATACTTGTGTTGAACTGGCAACACCAATGTACTTGAGAGGTACATCAAACCACCAAGCTACCACTAATGTGTCAAGCTACCACTGAGCTATCACTAAGCTACCACAGAGCTATCACTAAGCTACCACTGAGTTACCCACTAAAATACCACTGAGTTCCCCACTAAGTTAACTAGAATTGTATCTATCGCAGTTGCAGTATCCTATACAGAATCACATTAAGAATATCAGACGCTGCGTTGTTCGTACGGACCATATCAAATATAATCATTGTTGCGTTGTCCTGTCTGTGTTGCAGCTTCGTTGCTGCACTGCTCTGCTGCTGCGCTACTCAGCTGCTGCGCTACTCTGCTGTATAGCAGCTGCCCTGCTCTGTCTGCGCTGCTCTGAGACTGAAAGCTTTCCAAAAACACAACAATAACAAGAATTGTTACCTATATTACACAAACAGTTAGCGCTAAGAAGAGTTTTTACCTAACTTACACAAATTGTTAGCGCTAACAGGAAGTGTTTTCTAACTTACACAAACTGTTAGCGATAACAAAAATTGTTAACTAAATTACATAAGCAATTAGCGATTAGAGGAACTGTCACCTAATTTACACAATTTGTTAGCGATAACAAGAATTGATACTTAAATTACACAAACAGATAGCGATAACATGAATGTTTAGCTTAATTACTTAAACAATTAGCGATAACAAGAATTGTTACCTAATTTACAAAAACAATTAGCTATAACAAGAATTGTTACCTAAATTACACAAATAGTTAGCGCTAACGGGAATTATTATCTAACTTACACAAACTGTTAGCGATAACAAGAATTGTTACCTAAATTACACAAACATTTAGCGATAATAGGAACTGTTACCTAAATTACAAAAACTGTTAGCGATAACAAGAACTGTTATTTAAATTACTCAAACAATTAGCGATAATAAGAATTGTTACCTAAATTACACAAACTAATAGCGATAACAAGAATTGTTACCTAAATAACATAAGCCCTAAGCGATAACAGGAATTGTTACTTAAGTTACACCAAAAAAATTTCGATAACAAGAATTGTTACTTAAGTTACACAAAAAATTAGCGATAACAAGAATTGTTGCCTAATTTACACAAACAGTTAGTGATAACAAGCATTCTTACCTAAAGTACAAAAACACTTAGCGATAATATGAATTGTTACCTAAATCACACAAATAGTGACCGATAACAAGAATTGTTTCCTAAATTACTCAGACAGTTAGCGATAACAAGAATAGTTACCTAAATTACACAAAATGTTAACATAACAAGAATTTTTACCTAAATTACACAAACAATCAGCGATAGTAATAATTGTTACCTAAATTACACAAACAGTTAGCAATTACAAGAATTGTTACATAATAACACAAGCAGTTAGCGATAATAGGAATTGTTATCTAAATAACACAAACTATTAGTGATAACAAAGATTGTTACCTAAGTTACACAAATAATTAGCGATAACAAGAATTGTTACTTAAGTTACACAAACAATTAGCGATAACAAGAATTGTTGCCTAATTTACACAAATAGTTAGTGATAACAAGAATTTTTACCTAAAGTACAAAAATAATTAGCGATAATATGAATTTTTACCTAAATTACACAAACAGTGACCGATAACAAGATTTTTTTCCTAAATTACACAGATAGTTAGCGATAACAAGAATTGTTTCCTCCATTACACAAACAGTTAGTGATAACAAGGATTATTATCTAAATTACAGAAACAGTTAGCGATACATTTTTTTTTACCTAAATTACACAAATAGTTAGCGATAACAAGAATTGTTACCTAAATTACACATACAATTAGCGATAACAAGAATTATTACCTAAATTACACAAACAACTAGTGATAACAAGAATTGTTACCTAAATTACCAAAAGAGTTAGCGATAACAAGATTTGTTACCTAAATTACAGGAACACTTAGTGATAATGTCAACTGTTAGCTTAATTACACAAACAGTTAGCGATAAAATGAATTGTTATCTAAATTACATATACCGTTAGCGATAAAAGAATTATTGCCTAAATTACACAAATAGTTAGCGATAACAAGAATTGTTTCCTAAATTTCACTAACAGTTACCGATAACAAGATTTGTAACCTAAATTACACAAATAGTTAGCGATAACAAGAATTGTAAAAAAATTACAGAAACAGTTAGCGATAACAAGAATTGTTACCTAAATTACACAAACTATTAACATAACAAGAATTGTTACATAAATTTTACAAAAAATTAGCGATAACGAGAATTGTAACCTAAATTACACAAATAGTTAGCGATACAAATAATTGTTACCTAAATTACACAAATAATTAGCGATAACAAGAATTTTTACCTAAATTACAGATAAAGGTAACGATAACAAAATTTTTTATCTAAATTACACAAACAATTAGCGATAACAAGAATTGTTACCTAAATTACACAAACAATAGGCGATAACAAGAATTGTCACCTAAATTACACAAACTGTTAGCGCTAACAGAAATTGTTATCTAACTTAAAGAAAATGTTAGTGATAACAAGAATTGTACCTAAATTACACAAAGACTTAGCGATAACAAGAATTGTTACCTTTATTACACAAACGATTAGCGATAACAATAAATCTAAACTAAATTACACAAACAGTTAGCGATTACAAGAATTGTTACCTAAATTACACAATCCGTTAGCGATAACATGAATTGTTACCTAAATTACACAAAGAAGTAGCGATAACAGGAATTGTTATTTATATTTCACAAAATGTTAACGATAACAAGAATAGTTACCTAATTTACACAAAGAGTTAGCGATAACAAGTACAATTACCTAAATTACAGAAACAGTTTGCGCTTACAGGAATTGTTACCTAAATTACACAAACAGTTAGCGATAACAAGAATTGTTACCTAAATTACACAAACAGTTAGCGATAAGAGAAATTATTAACTTAATTACTCAAACAATTAGCGATAATAGGAAATGTAATATAAATTACACAAATTGTTAGCGATAACAAGAATTTCACCTAAATTACACAAACTCTTAGGGATAACAAGAATTGTTACCTAAATTACACAAATAGTTAGCGATAGCAAGAATTGTTATCTAAATTACACAAATTGTTAGCGATAACAAGAATTGTTACGTAATTTACAGAAAGAGTTAGCACTAACAGGAATTGTAATATAAATTAAATTACACAAACTTTTAGTGATAAGAGGAATTGTTACCTAACTTACACAAACCCTTAGCGCTAACAATAATTGTTACCTAAATTACACAAACTGTTAGCGATAAGAAGAATTGTTCCCTTAACAACTCAAATAGTTAGTGCTAAGAGGAATTGTTTCCTAACTTACACAAATTGTTAGCGCTAACAGGAATTGTTATCTAACTTACACAAACTGTTAGCGATAACGAGAATTGTTTCCAAAATTACACAAAAAGTTAGCAAAAAGAGGAATTGTTACCTAAATTACACAAACTATTAGCAATAACAAGAATTGTTACCTAATTTACACAAACGGATAGCGATAACAGGATTCTTATCTAAATTACTCAAACAATTAGCGATAACAAAAATTGTTACCTAAATTACACAAACAGTTAGCAATAACAAGAATTGTTACCTTAATTACACAAACAGTTAGTGATAACAAGAATTGTTACCTAAATTACAGAAACAGTTGTCGCAAATAGGAATTGTTATCTTAATTACACAAACAATTAGCAAAAACAAGAATTGTTACCTAAATTACGCAAACAGTTAGCGATAAGAAGAATTGTTACCTAAATTACACAAATAGTTAGTGATAACAATAATTGTTACCTAAATTACAAAAACACTTAGCGATAATATGAATTGTAGCTATTAGAGGAATTGTTATCTAAATTACACAAACTGTTTGCAATAAAAAGAATTGTTACCTAAATACACAAACAGTTAGCGATTTTAAGAATTATAACCTAAATTACACAAACAGTTAGCGATTATTGAAAAGTAAGCTTTAGTAAGTCTTAGAAATTTGAGTCTAGGACTTAGAATATTTTTAGAATACCAACTGTTCAATATTGACCAAATTTAGTGTAGATGATTTTTGTAGTATCTACCCGAATTAATATCTTTAAGTTAATTAGTGTGTAGGGCCGCCAATGAATTTAGACGTGATAAGAATCACCCGGATTTTTAGGGTATAGATATTGTTAGTGGACAATTCTGGTCCAAACACTTAGATTTTGTCAGTAGGGTGTCTGGTGGACCATGTACATACGTTTTGGATGTTTTCTAGATATTTTAGATGTTTTCTAGATCTTTTAAGATGTTTCGTAGATCTTTTGAGTATTTAGTTCAATTAGGATTGATCAATTCAATACAGAATGTTCATTTTACACAAGAATTAAGGAAATGAGAGCTTTGAGTGCAGTTTAAGGTGTTTATGCTCTATTGTCTCTTATTTGCTTGTAGTACATGATTTTTTTGGTTGAAATACCTCTTTCGTTTGGAGTTACATATCTTACACTATAGATCTAGTCTTCTAGGCATTTCTCTTTGGGTTTGCTTCCGCTAAAATGTCTGATAATGGCTCAGCTCCTATTGCTAGTACTCCTATTAGCCCTAGTGCTCCACCTGCTCCTGCTGGTGCAAGTGTGACTCCTAGTGGTAGTGGATCACAGCCGAGTCTTAATGCCCATGACCTTCAACAGTTATGGGCCCACCCGCCCAAATTGCCTATTTTTGATGGAACTGACTTTTTATATTGGGAAGATATGCTGAGCTCATATTTCGAGGAGAGGGACTTGTCACCCATTGTGGAAGGAACAGCGGATGTGACTGCGCCGGATTGGAGAAAGAAGAATCTCCATTGCCTCCACGTCTTGAAGCAGTCTATGACAAAAGAATTGGTAATGTCGTATCTTGAGATGAAGAAAGCTTGTGAAGTTTGGTTTAGTGTACGTGCTATGTATGTTCAGCTAGATGTTACAGTGCAGACTAACATAGCCACTCAGATCTTTGAATTTAAGTATTCAGGAGGTAGTATGTCAGATCATTGTCATGCTATGAAAAGGTTGTTCCTTCAGAGTACTAGTGCAGGTGGGGACTTTTCGCCCCCTCAGCAAGCTATGTTATTGATGAGAACTTTACCTGATGAGTACAAGGGAGCTATGGATAGGCTTAGGGCTATTCCACAGCGTCAATGGAACATAGCCTTAGCGATTCAACTTATTTTGAGTGAAGAAGCTAACCAGATGTCACAAAGAGGTAGAAGTAAGTCTGTTCAGGCTTTAGCTAACCAGTTTTCAGACTCTAAGATTGGCAGTGGTAGTGGTAGTGGCAGTGGTAGAGGTAGTGGACCTAGAAGGTCACCTTTGACTTGCTACTCACTGTGATGAAAAGGGCCATGTTTTCAGGTTGTGTAATGCCTACAAAAGAGCCAAAGCTACGGGAAATTTTCGCCCCAGGTTGGGACGAAAGCCGAGTTCCATCTACCTCAAATGGACGCCCAACAGCATTTTCCAATGCACTTAAAGAGGAGGAAGTGAGCAGCTTTCCCATCATCAACGAGAAGAAATACTTTGCGATGGCACAAGCAACAGAAGGCGTGGAGGAAGACGAATGGATTATGGACTCCGGTGCATCTGCACACATGTGCCGCAATCGCCATCTTTTTGAGAGTATTCAATCTATTTCACCCATCAAAATTTATTTTAGTGATGATACATTTGTTGAGTCGAAAGCAAAGGGGAGGGTGTCACTTATGTTGAATGTAGATGGAAAACCTGTGAAAAGGGTCTTGGAAGATGTGTTGCATGTTCCAGTTTTTAAAAGAAACTTTTTCTCTACGTCAGTGGTAGAAAAGAAAGGTTTTAAAGACTATATCTGAGAATGGAAAGAAAACAGTCAGTAAGAATGGGAAAATAGTTGCAGAAGGATTTGCTGGAGGTAACAATTTGTATCGGTTGAGTCTTGCAAATGATAATGACAATGATGTTATGTACTCAAGTGTAATCAGTGATTGTGATTTATGGCATAAACGTTTAGGACATGTGAATTATGATAGATTAGAAAAGATGGTAAATCAAAAAATGGTGGAAGGTGTAAAAATTAGTCAAAAACCAGCATCAAATGTATGTGATGGTTGTGCAATGGGAAAAATTCATAAGTTGCCTTTCCCTTCGCAAACTGATCATAGAAGTAGCAGGGTTCTAGAACTAATTTATTCAGATGTATGGGGGCCATCTAGGTATCCATCTGTGGGAGGTGCTAAGTTTATGCTTACCTTTACTGATGACTATAGTAGATTTACTACAGTTTATTTTTTGAGAAGTAAGGATGAAGTTTTTTCAAAATTTAAAAGAGTATAAGGCTTGGGTTGAGAATCTACATGAGAGAAAGATAGCGGGATTCAGATCTGATAATGGAGGGGAGTATATTTCTAATGAGTTTGCAGAATTCCTAAAATTGCATGGAATCTCACGTCAACTAACCGTTCCTTATTCTCCGGAACAAAACGGTGTTTCAGAAAGGATGAATAGGACCATATCAGAGTGTGCTAGGACAATGATGGCTGATATGGACATAGATTACAAATTTTGGGCAGAGGCTATGCATTGTGCAGCTTATGTGAGAAATAGGCGAGAAACTAGGGCAATAAAAGATAAAACTCCTTATGAAATGTGGACAGGACACAAACCAGATGTAAGTCACTTCAAAGTGTTTGGAAGTAAGGTATTCTTGCTAGATAATGATCCACAAAAATGGAAATTAGAGCCAAAAGGCATACCAGGTATGTTTTTAGGGTATGATGATCATGCCAAGGGTTATAAAGTATATGACATTAAGAGAAATAGAGTTGTGGTAGCCAGAAACATCATAGTGAAGGATGAGGGAAGAGGAGTAGATGTATTTAGTCAATGTAGCGATGAAAAGAAAGAAAAAAGTGTTGATTATATCTTTTTAGAGGAAAATCCTATGTTTTTTAAGAAAAATGTAGAAAATGCATCTAGTTTAAGTCAAAATGACTTGGAATCATCTTCTCCACCAGAAACAGGAAGTGTTATGCCCGAAAGAGTTGTAGAATCTCCTCTACCTCAAGCTGAAACTGAATCACAAGAAGAATCACATGTATCAAGAAGGAGGACCCAACCATCTATACCAGCGACAGAATTTCCAGGTGGAGTGAGGCGAAGTGCACGACTCAGGGGAGAAAATGCAGCCTTTGCTCATTTTGCACACATAGAAGAGCCTTTAACATTGAAAGAAGCTCTTTCGAGTAATGAAAGGGAACATTGGGTGGAAGCCATCAATGAGGAAATGAAGTCCATCATGGAGGCCCAAACTTGGGATCTGGTGGAACTTCCTCCAGGAAGAAAGGCTATTGGAAGTAAATGGGTGTTTAAGTTAAAATTGAACCCAGATAATACCATAGACAGGTATAAGGCTCGTTTGGTTGCTAAGGGATATAATCAAAAGGAGGGGATAGATTATGAAGAAACTTTTTCACCGGTTGTAAGGTTTCCATCTGTCCGCATCTTACTTACATTAGCTGCTATAGAGGATTTTGACATCCACCAAATGGATGTCAAAACTGCCTTTTTGCATGGTGATTTAGATGAGGTCATTTATATGAAGCAGCCTGAGGGTTATGAGGAAGTAGGAAAAGAAAATCTTGTGTGCAGACTTTTAAAATCATTGTATGGCCTAAAACAGGCCCCTAGGCAGTGGAACCGAAAGTTAGATGAGTTCTTGACAGGATTAGGGTTTACTAGAATTAGCTCAGATCATTCAGTATATGTGATGTGTGGTGATAATCTTGATGAGGTGATATTCATTGCTGTGTATGTTGATGATTTGCTGCTAATTAGTAGGAACAAAGAAGGAATTGCTAGAGTAAAACACGCTCTTAATTCAAAATTTGAAATGAAGGATTTGGGTGAGGCTAAATACATTCTTGGAATACAAGTTGAAAGAGATAGAGAAAAGAAAATCATTAGGCTAACTCAAAAAGAAGCAATAGGAAACATGTTGGAAAAATTTGGCTTGGCTGATGCCAAAGGTTGTGCAACTCCTATGGAGTATAAGCAAAAACTTGAAGGAATGGAGCATGAGTTTGGAGTCCTAATAGATGAGAAACTTAGTGTAGAAGAACAAAAATTTATGTCCCAAGTACCCTACAGGCAAGTAGTAGGAAGTTTGATTTACTTCATGAATTGCACTAGGCCTGATATAGCTGCAGCTGTTGGTGTGTTGAGTAGAAGTCTACAAAATCCACGAAAGAGAGATTGGGAGGCAGCAAAAAGGGTCTTAAGATATCTTGTTGGGACTAGGAATCTTTGGCTTACTTTGGGAGGGGACAAGGTTAGTATTAATACTTGGAGTGATGCTAGCTATGGTGATGTGCCTAGTAGGAAGTCTACAACTGGGTATGTCATTCAGATTGGAAGTGGAACTTGTAGTTGGAGTAGTAAACTTCAAAAAGTCACGGCACAATCGACTATGGAAGCCGAATACATGGCTGCAAGCGCAGCCTTAAAGGAATTGCTTTGGATTAAGGCATTCCTTCAAGAATTGGGGTTTACACAACACGGAACACAAGTAATGTGGTGCGACAATCAGGCAGCCATTTCTGTGGCTACAAACCCAAGTCACCATTTTAAGAGTAAGCATATGGACATTCGGCTACATTTGGTACGTGAGAAAGTATTTGCAAAAGTGGTAAAACTTTGTTATTTGCCTGATGAGAAAATGGTTGCGGATATGTTGACAAAAGCTCTTCCCGCTCCTAAATTGGAGTACTGCAGAAAAGCATGTGGTCTAAGTGAGTAAGTCTTCTAAAGCTTAAGGGGAGTATTGAAAAGTAAGCTTTAGTAAGTCTTAGAAATTTGAGTCTAGGACTTAGAATATTTTTAGAATACCAACTGTTCAATATTGACCAAATTTAGTGTAGATGATTTTTGTAGTATCTACCCGAATTAATATCTTTAAGTTAATTAGTGTGTAGGGCCGCCAATGAATTTAGACGTGATAAGAATCACCCGGATTTTTAGGGTATAGATATTGTTAGTGGACAATTCTGGTCCAAACACTTAGATTTTGTCAGTAGGGTGTCTGGTGGACCATGTACATACGTTTTGGATGTTTTCTAGATATTTTAGATGTTTTCTAGATCTTTTAAAGATGTTTCGTAGATCTTTTGAGTATTAGTTCAATTAGGATTGATCAATTCAATACAGAATGTTCATTTTACACAAGAATTAAGGAAATGAGAGCTTTGAGTGCAGTTTAAGGTGTTTTATGCTCTATTGTCTCTTATTTGCTTGTAGTACATGATTTTTTGGTTGAAATACCTCTTTCGTTTGGAGTTACATATCTTACACTATAGATCTAGTCTTCTAGGCATTTCTCTTTGGGTTTGCTTCCGCTAAAATGTCTGATAATGCTCAGCTCCTATTGCTAGTACTCCTATTAGCCCTAGTGCTCCACCTGCTCCTGCTGGTGCAAGTGTGACTCCTAGTGGTAGTGGATCACAGCCGAGTCTTAATGCCCATGACCTTCAACAGCGATAACAAAAAAATGTTACCTAAATTACAGGAACTATTAAAACAACAAGATTTGTTACCTAAATTACACACACAATTAGCGATAACAACAATTGTTACCTAAATTACTCAAACAGTTAGCGATAACAAGAATTGTTACCTAACTAACACAAATAGTTAGCGTTAACAAGAATTATTACCTAAATTACAAAAACAGGTAGCGATAACAATAATTGTTACCTAAATTACACAAATAGTTAGCGATAACAAGAAATGTTAACTAAATTACACAAACAATTAGCGATAACAAAAATATTTACCTAAATTACAGAAACAGTTAGCGATAAGAGAAATTGTTAACTAAATTACTCAAACAGTTAGCGATAATAGGAAATGTAATATAAATTACACAAATTGTTAGCGATAACAAGAATTTTACCTAAATTACACAAACTCTTAGGGATAACAAGCATTGTTACCTAAATTACACAAATAGTTAGCGATAGCAAGAATTGTTATCTAAATTACACAAATTGTTAGCGATAACAAGAATTGTTACCTAATTTAGAGAAAGAGTTAGCACTAACAGGAATTGTAATATAAATTAAATTACTTAAATTTTTAGTGATAAGAGGAATTGTTACCTAACTTACACAAACCTTTAGCGCTAACAATAATTGTTACCTAAATTACACAAAATGTTAGCGATAAGAAGAATTTTTACCTAAACAATTCAAATAGTTAGCGCTAAGAGGAATTGTTTCCTAACTTACACAAATTGTTAGCGCTAACAGGAATTGTTATCTAACTTACACAAACTGTTAGCGATAACGAGAATTGTTACCTAAATTACACAAAAAGTTAGCAATAAAAGGATTGTAAGTCTATACAAAGAAAATGGTGAGAAATTAGCTTGTGCAGTTACAATTTGGGAGCTAAAACCTCATCGCTTTCAACACAAAAAAAAAAAAAACATGAAAAAATTCCGATGGGAACTAACCATGTTTGTCAAGGACAAGAAAGAAACAAAGTAGACAAAAAGGGATTGATTTTAACCTGCATATGAGATATAATGCCCAGCACATAATCTTGACAAACTAAATAAACAGAGTTCATAAAACCATTATATGGAGCCAAAAAATAATCCAAGATATGGCTGAAAAGTCAATCTACTTAACTGGTTTTTGCACAGTTAAGACTGGTTCTTTGCCTTCGTGATAGATTATTAGCAATATATGTTACACCTGTACCTAAATGCTTTGCCACAGAACCATTAACAGCTTAGCTGTCCTTAAACTTTCCACTTCTAGAGCTTGAAAATATCCCATCCATCTTCCCCAAGGTTACGGTTTAACTACAAGCTACTCACCACGTCTGTCTCAGCCTCATCTTCAAAAGCCTCCATGTCAGGAACATCCCGATCATTGTCATCAATCTCCCCCACTTGGATTACATCTGATGCATCCATTGATGGGACATCATCTTCGCATGATGTGGATCTGCATAAAAAGTCGTGCATGTGCCTTTGCAGTTAATCCTGAGCCAAAAGCAGCTTAAAAAACATAGCTACAACTGTTCCATCCCATTAAGCGTTTATAACACTTACTCAGTCGCGACCTTTATTAACCAGAAATCACAAAATATTGTTTTGTTAACAAGACTGTTGAAGGGAGTGGACTAGAAGCCCGCCACATCTCCCTTCACTAAATTAGCATTAAACATTCAAATTCCGCATTTACACTAATAGCAGCGATGGACAGTTTATTGGTGAGGAAAACAGAGAAAAGGTTTTGCAGGTGCTTGGTGATCAAATGCCTACCGGTGTCAACGCCGTGAGTTGCCAGCCAGCCTCCATCTGCCTCGGAGTCAACCACAATTTCTCCGTCACCATTGTACGCTTCCCCTAGAGCTCCAGCCCTGCGCAGGCACGGCACTGCCCCCCTGTGCTTCCATAGGCATCCTGCTGCAGATGCCAGATCTTGCTCTATCTTACCTTTCACTCTAATAAGCAGTCTAAGCAGTACATATCTTCTCTTTGACTACAATAAAAATCCTAAGCGGTAAGTGTTTTGTAATAGACTCTAATAAGCAGGAGGCATCTTACATTTGACTATGATAAGCAGTCTAAGTAGTAAGTGCCTTACAGTTGACTCTAACAAAAAGTTTAAGCCGTCAGTGCCATATATTTGACTCTAATAAGCAGCCTAAGAAGTAGGTGACTTATCTTTGACTCTGCAATTACGCCATTCTGACAAAACCTCGGAAACAAGGGCAAGGGTAGCGTGCTGTAAAAGGATCATGGGTAAAACTATGAACATTACAAACAAAATATATATACAGACAGTGGACTACACAGAATGCAGTTGTCGTGCTGAAAATACAGAATAAGAGTCTGTTTCTGGAAGATATTTTTTACAGTACACTAGCCAATTTTCAACACTGAACGGCAGACCCTTTCGAAAATGAACACTACTAAACGAAATTTTTGAACTTACCATTCCGAGTTATGATATACTGCTTGTCTGAAGGAAGGTAAGACTTCCTGCGTCCTGGATCACCACCCTCCCTGCCATGAAAAAAAAAAATATTGAGGTATGCACAAAATATTATATTCTGCAAAGCTGAAGGCATGATAATTGGTGCACAAAAGCATAGTGAGGTCCACTGACCATGCCCAGGTAGGACATTTCTCCACCAGATTGTCTCCGGCAAGCACAAATTCATCCGGTGTCAGCACTCCCTTCTCTCTAAACCCTGTCACGCTGCGAGCAGGCGTCACAAACTCCACTGTGCTTTTGAAAGCTTCGTGCAAACGATGCTTAACGTCTTCCATGACTGTATTGTAAGGAATAACTTGTTATAGAAAATGAGGAATATATGTGATTTGTAGTGATAAGTCGAAACAACGAAAGGGGAAAATGTGAGATTTATAGTGATAACCTGTTACAATAAGTGAGCAATGATATGTAGTAACAAACAAATACAACAAATGAGGAAAATATGGATTTATAGTAATAGCTTGTTAAACGAATGAGGAATGGTTTGTAGTAAAAAACCAAGAATATGTGTTTTTCAATAATAAGACGTTACAACCAATAAGGAATGTATTGCGACGACAGAGAGAAATCAGATACAAGGGCAAACCGAAAGCTTTCCTACAAAATTGTGGAGCCAAAGGAAGAGTTGGAGCAGCTGCACTTTGTTTCCCAGAATCCCGGAAAATCGTGTACGGAATAAAAAGGTACAGTCGGCCTGGA
The DNA here is from genome assembly GCA_037447655.1 of Zygnema cylindricum. NCBI lineage: Eukaryota > Viridiplantae > Streptophyta > Zygnematophyceae > Zygnematales > Zygnemataceae > Zygnema > Zygnema cylindricum. The sequence continues at coordinate 214,438 of JBBHKE010003283.1, forward strand.
CGAAAACGTCTGCTGCAAGGATTATCGTTATTAGTTATTACAGTGGAAAGCCTTCATGGGCTTCATTATATTACTGTAGCTTAACTTAAGACTTCTCATGTACGTCATTTATGTTTAAATACTTTGTCGTCGGGCCCTGTGGTTACGGAGTGCTGCGCACACACCCGTAGCTCGACAGCTGCTTTGCCGTACATTATCTGCTATAACTTGAAGGCGTGCCATTTTGATACTGGTAACTTTCATCCAGCTTGTGTACTCTGCTTGTGCCACATAAGCTTTTGAATTGGACTTTTGGGCTTTTTGCTCATTTAGTATTTTGCAGCACATTACAAAGTTACGAATTTGTACCTTAAAAGCATAGTTCAAAAGTAGGTGAAAGTAGGCCCATACAATATGCCTATTGTATGCAAAACATACAATATGACCTTAAGACCCATATTGTATTCGGACCTATTCGGACCAATTAAAACACTCGGACCAAAAAAATTTGAATATACCGTCAGATTCAGACGATCGGACGGTCGATGATCAAAGTAGCGATCTAAGAAGATCACATGAAAAGCCCATAACACAACTTACGATAAAGGCGCCGACCAAAGGCCTACCATAAAAACGCCTACTTTTGAACTATGCTTAAAAGTGACAACAATCTAAAGTCTGGACCGTTGAAAATACACAAACTCTCCAGATGTCACGCTAGAGCTGCTGCCACCTTTGTAAATTTAACAACGTTGGATGGGCACCTATTGTTCCCCCGTACGTTCTACATTCCCTAGATGTACGGCTTTGCATCTTCTCCAATTCTCCCTCCGTGCTTGTGGCTTATGCTCGCACACGTTTTGTCTGAAGCAAAAATATATTTTTTGCTTTTTTCTTCATATCTTCTTTCTTTGGTCTTCTTTTCGAAACTTTTGGGAGCTTGTTGCACTCTTTCCCTCCTTATCCTCTTCATATGTGAATCCTTGAAGGGGTTTGGAGCTGGTGAATTTTGTCCTCCATGGATTCAGCTCGTAGAATTGTCAAAAGATGCGCTATTATTTCTTCGCATTTAAACGATTCGTCGAGTCAGGCGTTTACGTCTCCTTTTGAGCTGGAAGTACGTATCTCTCTTTCAGGCAAACAGAAGAAAATTTACATTTTTCACATTTATCGCTGTCGATTTGAGCTTTATTAAAAAAGCTGGCTTTCCCTGGTTGTTTTGGCGTTGGTTTTGAGTAGCAATTCAACAATTCAAATGGAATGAGTCTTTTCAGATTTTTTAACCTTTTTTGCGATGTATATTGTTGGTGTACAGTTTACTTCTTTTTTCCCCGTTTTCCTTCCGCGCTATTGTCTGGTTTCTGCGAATCTGTATACCTGATAACTCTAAAAAATAGCTTCCTTGCAGTTGTCTTTTTTCCTAGTGGTAGCAAATCTGTATTCCCAAAAATCTTCAGAGCATTAGATATGTGAAATTCCTCAAACTTCCATTCCTGTCTATGTGGTTTTTTCATGCTTATTTCATTTTCTGTTGTTCACACGAAAGAGTAGCATTTGAAATAGAAGCACAACTAACAAATCAATCATTCATGAAATTAGAATCCCACTTTTAAATATATCATGTCCAGAATAGAGTATAATTGATGATTTTTCCTTTCTTATTCTTCTCCAGCATTGCCATGGTGTTTGGAATAGAATCAATGTTTTTTTTCTTGCTTATTACTTTGTTGCCTTTCTTCTCCAGCATTGCCATGCTGTAAACGGCTCCATCGGACATTCGGGGCCTCGGTTTGACGGTCGTGTCTTATTTGGACGACCTTCATCTGAAGGCGGCCCTCTATTTGGGCGCTGTAGCTCTGCAGCAATCTTTCCCGAGGTACACTTTAAATTTTATCGGCATTATGAACATCTATTGCTGTAAAACCAAATCTTGTAACCATCAAATGTGCGAAACAACTGGAAACACTGTATGTGGTTACCTCATCGTATATGTGTGATTTACCGTATAATACACGTATAGCATGGGGCGACCTCATGTAAATTTGCCAATTGTTTTCACGCATTTGAACTATGCTTGTAACTACACTGCCCATCACTGTTTGTGTTAATAACACTAATTCAGTAGTGACTTTTTCTGGTTGAAAATCATATAATAGTGTATTATAAAACAGTACTTATGGGATTGGACTATAGTCTGCCACATTTCACAAATTGGTATTATACATTCTAATTCCGCATTTATACTAACATTCCTTTACACTAATATCGGTGGGCGGTGTAATTACTGCTCAGGCACACGTACAGTCTATTGCGGATCATTGTGATAATGAACAGAGATCTAAGTGGATATCATATATCTATGAAGGCTTCTGTTTTATATTTTGTGTTTATGTACAGGCTTTAGCATGGGTAGTTTGATTCCTTAATCAGGCAGGTGACCAGGAAACTTGTACATTTCTCTACATTAAGATGTTTTATTTTTTTGAACTCTTGCATGTGTGAACAACATTCTTAGATTATTACACCTTCATTAGCGCCTGCGTGGATAATACCTGTATGTTTTTTTTTCTTTTTTATAACATGTTGATTTATTACGCATTGCATTCGCCCCCTTTGTTGATATAAAATCCTGAGCGACATGAAAAGAAATCCACACATTATACTCTTGCCAGCTGTCATGCTCCGTATCACTGTGATGTGACATAATACAAAAGCCGCACATTTTACTCTTACTAGTTGTCATGTTCCACATAAGATTGTGATGCTTTGTGGTGATGCAGGTACAAGAGACTCATCCACTCCGAAGATGTATTTGCAAGCCATCAAATGCTCCAACTGAAGCTGGACAGCATTTTGTATCCCAAGAGCATCATTTGCAGCTGCAGGATTCTCCACCTCTATTCGCTAAACCAGTTGGAGAGAAATGCTCTGGCTGTTCTGATCTCTCAGACTGCCTTCAACCTTCTCAAGTTGATGACATTGCAGACAATCAACCCCTTTTTGCACGCCAAGCAACCAACATTTCTGCTCCTGAGAAAGCTTCAAGTGGGTGAAACTGTGCATCTTTTGTTCTCTACATCATTGTGTCCTTCTTCATCTTAATCACGCATAATTTGGTATTGAGTGGGACTATTATACATAGGTTGTCTTTTGTTGCCCCTTTGAAGCTTGCATTTCTTTATTGCTTTTTTTCAAAGCTGGCAACATTGTTATGCCAAACTGTGACTGTTTTTTCCTTGACAAAGTTTTTTGTTATAGTTTTTGGTTTGAACAGTCTGTGTATTTTTTTTTTGTCCAAGGTTTTTCTTACAGTTTTGGATCCAAACTGCAAGTGTATTTTTTTTCTGTCAAAGTTTTTTTGTTTTTTTTTGGATCCAAATTTTGACTGTGGTTTTTTTTGGGGATCCAGGCCTATTTTTTTTTTTGTGATTTTTTTTCTTACAGTCTTGGATCCCAATCGTGACTCTAAGTCTTTTTTTTTGCCAAAGTTTCTTGTTGTAGTTTTACATCCAAACTGTGACTATGTTTTTTTGTTTTATTTTTGTCAGCATTTTTTGTTTCAGTTTTGGATCCAAAGTTTGACTAAGTTTTTTTTTTTTCCCAACATTTTTTGTTTTAGTTTCGGATCCAAACTTCAATTTTGATGCTCGTGTTATACTAATTGTTGTGAGGGTGATTTAGAGACTGTTTTGGTGCCACGAATGGATGTGGTAGAGTCCACCACACTATACTATGTGACCGCAGATTTGCCAGGTGTCAGCCCCAAGAGTGTTCGAGTAGAAATTGATGGCAGAAGGTAAACTACACTGCCCATGGCTATTAGAGTTAATCGCTGTAATTGGTGTGGATGTCTTTTACTTAAAACTCATACTAGTGTTAATAACACTATTGAGTCAAGTGGCCCACATGAGCCACGCTGCAAAACATAATTCATTGTAGTTAACAAAGTGTTAACGCTAATAATTCACTAACTAAAATCGCGATGGACGATGAAGTTTTTTTTCTTTGCTAGTGGGATTTAATGGCAGAAGTCATGCTAGTTTTGTTACTGCTCAAATTTGATAGCGGGTCATCAATTAAAATCTTTATTTGATAGCTTTTGATGTAGACTCTGGGATGTGGATTGATAGTGGCTCGTCCGTTTATCCACAGCAGTTTGTACGGGCAATCAGTACTTTTATCTTGGAGATTATCTTTCTCTCTTTTTCAGAGTACATTTTTGAAAGTTTCATTTTATGGGGCTGGCCGTCAGAAGGCTGTTTCTCATTTTCGGTTTGGAATTTGGGCGTTCAGACTTGTGGTGATTGGGGAGAGAGTCAACAAAAGTGGTAGCGAAGAAGACATGTATTTGCGACGCGAGAGAGGCACGGGACTATATCGTGCCACTTGGGAAATGCCTGAGGATGCTTGGGCAAGTGGAAGGAAGGCAAAAGCTCACTTACGGTTCGTTCTACCTGTTTAATCTTACCCACTGAGGCTTGTATAATGGGGTTTCTTGCTTGATGAGATGTTTCTTGTTTCATCTTACTAGGTCTGTATTGTCTCTCCTAAGAACTAAGTGCTTGTGACGAGGCAGATGATTATCATGCCTTTGTCATTATGCCTAAGTTAGTGTGTTTTATGTCAGTTTGTTCTTTGTTACTATGTTGTTAGTATGTTTTAGGTAGCTCAGCAATGTTGCCAACCCACTGGCTCTGAAGTTTTTGCTTATTGCTCTTGGCTAAAGCCGTTTTTAGGGCGATGTTCCATTGTAACATAATGCTTTATGTTAGATTGCCCTATGTCTGTTGTATGTGGTATGCTGTATGTCGTAATCCTAACTTTTTTATCCCGACTTCGTAACATGAAACATTATGTCACAATGGAACTTCAGCCTTAGGTGCATTCTTATATGTGGTGGGACTTTGTTTGATTCTGCAGGGATGGTGTTCTATGCATCTCGTTGCCCAGGCGACCCCGGGGAATATGTAAAAGCAGTTATATGTGAAAGCAGTTGCATATGAAAGCAGTTGTATGTGGGAGGAGATGTGTATTGGTTGCGAAGCTATTTTCTCAATTATGACATGATAGAGATACCAAACATCGACGGAAAACTAGGGCGACAACAGCAGCGGGAGTCAGTTTATTGTCATGGAGTATGTAAAGTTGTGTGAAGGAGTATGTAAAAGTTGTGTAAAGTTATGATACACAGAGTATGGGAAACTTAAGGTATTTTTTGTAAATATGAAGTAATTGTGGAATGGAAATTCACTGGTACTTTTTGAGGTGGCCCACTATTGACAAGCTCGTTTGAAACAAGTTGACGATGTTTAGTAAATTTTGTAAGGTGGTGGGTTTGGTTCATCAGTAGTACTTCAAATTTCTCGTGATTTCCAAAAGAAAAGAAAAGCACATGTCTCTTTGATTGTCAAATCTTCGCGGTCTTGTTCAAATGTGGTAAAAAAAGTTATTAAAAAGTTAACTCCTTCTCAATTGTCCATCTCTATTGGTTTTAACATCTTCGTTTAGGGGGTGAGAATCTGCATGTAAAGAAATGGAGGTTGTGATCTTTGAATGATCTTTTCACATTGTATAATGCCAATTGCCCGGGTGTGAATACCTTAGCATACACATGATATTGCGTCGAATTTGTTGGACAATGTTATAACATTATGTTTCTTCGCTCAAATTCTTTCACATGGAACCGCAACTGATTACTCTTGGGTGGAGCGGAGTTAAGTCCTAAATAGTGATGGACATTCTACATTGCGCTCAGAATAGGACTAACCCTGAGGTGAAAGCTTGGCAGTAATCTAAACGTGTATCCTTACTTTTAACTCCAACGACGATCCACGGTGTATCCTAGGCACAACGCCCATCATTATTAGCGTTGAGAATTTATTGGTGTTTGTGCAAAATGAAAATTAATAATGCTGATTTAGTGCAAGAGGACGTGGCAGATAGAAGTCAATGTCTTAACATAGTGTAACTAAGGGTGTGTCCCCATGTGCATAAGTAAGGGTTTTTTCCTGTCGTTTTCCTGTAAAACTTAGCGTCGTACTGCCTAAGTTCCAACCGTACGAAGGAATCGCAAATTTGTAGAGTACAATTTGCGTCACCCTCGAACTAAGGATGTACGAAAAATTGTCGTCTTGTGTTTTTCGACCCACTTCGACGACAAAAAACGTCATCTTCAACCTTATCTTTAAAACACATGCGCGGTGTGTTTTAAAACTAGGGATTTTATGTAAACAAATAGGAACACATATTCGCACGTGCCGTAATTTTCGAAGTATTTCACACGATTTTCAAAGACAAAGGAAAGTATGGAAGTCGCTATGTTTTGTCCGTTTGCATTTAATACGACAAAGAAAATTGCACAATTTGTTTGGTTTTGTCCGTTTTCGTCCACTACGGATTTTTCTTTGCAGGGGTCTCGAAATTCCGATGCCATTTCACGTCGACCGGACAGGAGAAAAAGGCAAAGCGCAACTTCTTCAACTTTGAAACGGTACAGGGTGGAAGGCGGTACGTCTACAATGTCACGGTAAGACATGCGACGTCACACAAGCAGTTCCAAAAAATAACGTCCGACAACACAGATTGTAGACGTTGACAACCGTCACAGGTATTGTCGACATATACAATCGTCACAAACGTAACTTACGATACGTTCTTACACATAGGGACACTTGAAAAGCGGGTCCGCCGGATCCGCGCTAAAATACAAAGTAAGTTCGCTAAGTTACAAGTACATGGGGACATACCCTAACACTGTTTTATGATTTTTGGCCAAAGAAGATCGCGCCCACATTTGTGCTATTGACACATACTCATACAGGTGGAAACTCATACGTGTCACGTATCGAAAGAAACGACAAAACCTCTATTCAACAACGGAATCATATCCTACCCATAGTGCAAACGTTACGCATAACTCGGCATAATTATTATGCACATAAAGCGTATAACATGGTTATTTGCTTAAGAGTCTTAGCGTACTACACCTATTTTGTGACACCTTTTGTGCTTGTATAATGGTGATAATGCACAACTTTGAATTTATAATGTAACTCATTACAATATAGTACAACGTGAATGGCTAATAGCGTGAAGGAAAAAATAGTGTTATGAAGTCTATTTTGGGTTCAAGAGCCTGGCGCCATCAAAACATGGGCGTTAACTTATACATCTAACACTCATTTGGATTCACATTCCCATATTGTAGCCGCTATAGAATAATCTTTATTTCAAAAAGTGCGATGGAAAAAACCATCAAGATACAAAGGGGTGCATTGAAGACTAGAGAAGTCAAGGGAGACTAAGGCAGTGACAACAGGTGAAGAAGTGAAAACTAAGTAGAATAACTGCCAAAACAAAGCAAGTTTTGCAAGGATGCCAAAATTAATCAATCCTACCAAAGATAAAGATGACTATACACAGAGGGAAAACCTACAATACATGGCGCCCCACAACTCTAACAAACTGAAGGCCACACTCGAAGATCATGGATGTGGACTGGATCCTTTGGTGGAAGTTTTGGGAGGCCTCGCTTGTCATCCGCCACCGTGCTTTGTCATCGTAGGGTGCGGCTTGCGCTTGTTGAGTAGCCACCGATACACGTAGAGAGTGAAAAGCAACAAGAAGGCTCATGGTTTCAAATATTTTCTTGGCACAGTTGCGGAGAAAATCATCAAAAGATATGTCCAAAGAACCTAAAATTTTTGCGGCAAATGGCACAAACTGGTTGGTTCCGTCTTGGTGAACGTAATCTCTTTCATTATAATTCACTGCATGCCGAGCCGCCACCCTCGTATGCAATGCCGTGCGAGAAGAAACATGGGTCCTAGTCGGATCCGTGGGGACCACATCACCCAAAGTCCTCATAGCCCCGTGGAGGAAAACCAAGTCCACCCCAGGATTTCAAAGACCAACAAAGTGGGAGAGAGGAGGGAGTATATAATAAACCTTTAGTTTAACCGTGTAGCTTGTTTCGGTGCTAGTCTCATTAATTGCATCGCGAACCAAATCATGAGCAAAAGTACATTCAGCTTCGCGTGAGCAACGAATTAGATGAATCCCTTCCGAGTCAAGGGGTTGGTGGCAAACACAATGGGGGGCGCCTAGGAAGCGGAGGGTGAGGTCGACCCAAACGAAAACGCAAGCCACGTGTGAGCTGGTCATACATCAAACGTAGTGTCGAAAAAATCGGTTTGGCTATAGCCTATGTTCACATAGTTGAAGTCTTAACACGTGAGAACAAGTTCGCGTGATTTTTCCCAGTCTTAATTTTTTGGAATCAAATCTGAGTGCGCTTTCCCAAGTCAACGCCACCCAAATTTCCCGTTTTGACGTCGTTATCTAACACTTTTTCTGTACGTTTGTACAAAGTAACAAGCTCTCTTAGTACGGAATGGCACATTTCGTACATTACACTATTTAATAACTGCCGCAACTAATGTCACTGACCACGGTATATGAACCTAACGGGAAAATTAAGATTATTAAGGATATGTTTCCATGTAACTGAAACTTAAACTTGTTACTTTGTTTTTAGTGAAAATTCTCTATCATACTTTTTAGTGGTCTTATGTTCGAAAACGAAATCGTTACTTTAATATGTGACGGTTGTAGACGTGGGTACAATTTGTGACGGTTGTAGACTACTACAAAACTAGCGACAATTGGTGCCATTTACAAAAATAGCGACGGATGTAGACGTCTAGTTGTTGTGACATTGTAGATGTCTATGGTTTTGTGACAGTGTTGACGTCACCAATCCCACAGCTTTTCGCCATGTTTTTCCAATTTTGTTTTTTCTTCTTTTCTCACTATACCTGTCATCAATATATGCCTAAAGATAGTCAAAATAAATATTTTTAAAACTCTATCATTTCATACCATTATCGTCGTGTTTTATTTTAAGAACCATGAGTTATAAGCGGTACAATAGTGTGAGAGGGAAAGGGCGAGGGAGTGAGGCTGTTGAAGGTCATGGGCATTTTGACTTGGCTGTGTTCCACTCCCACTAGGCGTCACACTTGCACCAACAGGGACTAAGCCATTATTAAACATGGCAGCAGAAGCAAACCCAAAGAGAAATACCTATTTGACTAGATCTATGTTGTAAGATATGTAGCTTTAAGTGAGAGAGGTCTTACAACCAGACAAACACATACCACAGCCAAAATAAAGACAATAGAACAGAAAAAACACCTTAAAGTGCACTTAGTGCTCTCATTTCCTTAAACTCTGTGTAGAATGTACATCCTGTATCAAACTGATCATTCCTAATTGAATTAAATACTCTAAAGATCTTAAAAAATCTAAAACGTATGTACAAAGTTCACTAGACAATCTACTAAACAAAAATCTAAGTGTTTGGACCAGAATTGTCCACTAACTATATCTATACCCTAAAAATCAGGGTGATTCTTATCACGTCCACGTTTATTGGTGGCCCTACATACTAATTTACTTAAAGATAACTACTCGTGTAGATACTACAAAAATCCACACTAAATTTGGTCAATATTGAACAGTTGGTATTCCAAAAATATTCTAAGTCATAGACTCAAATTTCTAAGACTTACTAAAGCTTACTTTTCAATACTCCCCTTAAGCTTTAGAAGACTTACTCACTTAGACCACATGCTTTTCTGCAGTACTCCAACTTAGGAGCGGGAAGGGCTTTTGTCAACATGTCCGCAACCATTTTCTCATTAGGCAAATAACAAAGTTTGACCACTTTTGCAAATACTTTCTCTCGTACCAAATGTAGCCGAATGTCCATATGTTTAATCTTAAAATGGTGACTTGGGTTTGTAGCTACAGAAATGGCTGCATGATTGTCCCACCACATTATTTGTGTCCCGTGTTGCGTAAAACCCAATTCTTGAAGAAACGCCTTAATCCATAGCAATTCTTTCAAGGCTGCGCTTACAACCATGTATTCGGCTTCCATAGTTGATTGTACCGTGACATTTTGAGTTTACTACTCCAACAACAAGTTCCACTTCCAATCTGAATGACATACCCAGTTGTAGACTTCCTACTAGGCGCATCACCATAGCTAGCATCACTTCAAGTATTAATGCCAACCTTGTCCCCTCCCAAAGTAAGCCAAAAATTTCTAGTCCCAACAAGATATCTTAAGACCCAGTCTCTCTTTCCTGGGTTTTGTAGACTTCTGCTCAATACACGAACAGCTGCAGCTATATCAGGCCTAGTACAATTCATGAAGTATATTAGACTTCCTACTACTTGCTGTAAGGTACTTGAGACATAAATTTTTGCTCTTCTGCACTGAGTTCCTCATCTATTATTACTCCAAACTCATGCTCGTTTCCTTCAAGTTTTTGTTTATACCCCATAGGAGTTGCAAAACCTTTGGCGTCAGCCAAGCCAAATTTTTCCAACATGTTTCCTATCGCTTCTTTTTGAGTTAGCCTAATGATTTTCTTTTCTCTATCTCTTTCAACTTGTATTCCAAGGATATATTTTGCCTCACCCAAATCTTTCATTTCAAATTTTGAATTAAAAGCGTGTTTTACTCTAGCAATTCCTTCTTTGTTCCTACTAATTAGCAGCAAATCACCAACATACACAACAATGAATATCACCTCATCAGGATTATCACCACATATCAAATATACTGATTGATCAAAACTAATTCTAGTAAATCTTAATCCTGTCAAGAACTCATCTAATTTTCTGTCGCGCGGCTTGCTTCAAGCCATACAAAGATTTTAAAAGTCTGCACACAATATTTTTTTTTCATGTTTCCTCATAACCCTCTGGCTGCTTCATATAAATGACCTCATCTAAATCACCATGCAAAAAGGCAGTTTTGACATCCATTTGGTGAATGTCAAAATCCTTTATGGCACGTAGTGTAAGTAAGATGCGAACAGATGGAAACCTTACAACAGGGGAGAAAGTTTCTTCATAATCTATCCCCTCCTTTTGATTATATCCCTTAGCAACCAAACGAGCCTTATACCTGTCTATGGTATTATCTGGGTTCATTTTTAATTTAAACACCCATTTACTCCCAATAGCCTTCCTTCTTGGAGGAAGCTCCACCAAATTCCACGTTTGGGCCTCCATGATAGACTTCATTTCTTCATTGACCGCTTCAACCCAGTGTTCCTTTTCATCACTCGAAAAAGCTTCTGTCAATGTCAAAGGCTGTTCTATGTGTGCTAAATGAGCAAAAGCTGCATTTGCTCCCCTGAGTCGTGCACTTCGCCTCACTCCACCCGGAAATTCTGTCGCTGGTATAGATGGCTGGGTCCTCCTCCTTGATACAAGTGATTCTGCTTGTGATTCAGCTTGAGCTTGAGGCAGAGGAGAGTCTGCAACTCTTTGAGGCATAACATGTCATGTTTCTGGTGTAGGAGATGGTTTTGTAGCCCTTAAGTCACTCTGAGTTGGTATAGATGCATTTTCTGCATTTTTTTTGAAAAACATAGGATTTTCCTCCAAAAAAATACAGTTAACACTTCCTTCTTCTCATCTATACGGTCATTAAATACATCTACTCATTTTCCTTCATCCTTCACAATAATGTTTTTGGCTACCACAACTCTATTTCTCTTAGTGCCATACACTCTATAACCTCTGGCATGATCATCATAACCTAGAAATAGCCCAGGTATACCTTTTGGTTCTAGCTTCCATTTCTGCGGATTATTATCTAGCATAAAAACCTTACTTCCGAAAACCTTGAAGTGACTTACATCTGGTTTGTGTCTTGTCCACATTTCATAAGGAGTTTTATCTTTTACTGCCCTCGTTTCTAACCTGTTTCTTACATAAGCTGCACAATTCATAGCCTCTCCCCAAAACTTGTAATCTATGTCCATATCAGCCATCATTGTCCCAACAGACTCTGATATAGTCCTATTCAACCTCTTTGAAACACCGTTTTGTTCCGGAGAATAAGGAACGGTAAGCTGACGTGAGATTCCATGCAATTTAAAGATTTCTGCAAACTCATTAGAAATGTACTCCCCTCCATTATCAGATCTGAACCGTGCTATCTTTCTCTCATGCAGATTTTCAACCCAAGCCTTATGCTCCTTAAATTTTGCAAAGACTTCATCCTTACTTTCCAAAAAATAAACTGTAGTAAACCTATTATAGTCATCCGTAAAAGTAAGCATAAAATTAACCCCTCCCACAGATGGGTATCTAGATGGTAGTGTTGGGTATCGAAGACCCATTGCCGATATTCGATATATATCGAATTTCATGTACCCGATATTCGATATATCGAATTTCAAATTATCGCTATATATCGCCGATATATCGTATCGGCGATATATCGAAAATGAAAATTTTAGAATTTTTTTTCAAAACCCCCCCTCACCACTGAGCGCGGCAAAATATCCGTACAATTTTTCGTACGATTCTCCGTACGCTTTTTCGTACGGTTTTCCGTACTCTGACTGTACGGATATGCAATTTTTGCGATATATATCGCAATAATTTATGTTGGTCCCGGTACGATATATCGAGGAATCTGCTCGATTGATATTTGATATATCGAATATCGAAATTATCGCGATATGAAACTACCCGATACCCAACACTACTAGATGGCCCCCATACATCTGAATAAATTAGTTCTTGCACCTTGCTACTTCTATGATCAGTTTGCGAAGGGAAAAACAACTTATGGATTTTTCCCATTGCACAACCATCACATACATTTGATGCTGGTTTTTGACTAATTTTTACACCTTCCACCATTTTCTGATATACCATCTTTTCTAATCTATCATAATTCACATGTTCTAAACGTTTATGCCATAAATCACAATCACTAATTACACTTGAGTACATAACATCATTGTCATTATCATTTGCAGGACTCAATCGATACAAATTGTTTCCACCAGCAAATCCTGCAGCTATTTTCCCATTCTTACTCACTATTTTCTTCCCATTCTCAGATATAGTTTTAAAACCTTTCTTTTCTACCACTGACATAGAGAAAAAATTTCTTTTAAAAGCTGGGACATGCAACACATCTTCTAAAACCCTTTTCACAGGTTTTCCCTCTACATTCAACATAAGTGACACTCTCCCCTTTGCTTTCGACTCAACAAATGTATCATCACTAAAATAAATTTTGACAGGAGTGGTATATTGAATACTCTCAAAGAGATGGCGACTGCGGCACATGTGTGCAGATGCACCCGAGTCCATAATCCATTCGTCTTCCTCCACGCCTTCCGTTGCTTGTGCTCTCGCAAAGTATTTTTTTTTCGCTGTTATCGGGAAAGTTGCTCACATCCTCCTCTTGAAGAGTGTTGGAAAATGATGTTGGGCGTCCTTTTGACGTAGATGGAACCCGGCTTTCGTCCCAACCAGAGCAAAAATTTCCCGTAGCTTTAGCTCTCTTGTAGGCATTACACATCCTAAAAACATGGCATTTTTCATCACAGTAATAGCATGTCAAAGGTGACCTTCTAAGACTACTACCTCTACCACTGCCACTACCATGCCATTGCCAATCTTAGAGTTTGGAAATTGGTTAGCTAGTGTTTGAACAGACTTACTACTACCTCTTTGTGAAATCTGGTTAGCTTCTTCGCTCAAAATAAACTGTATTGCTAATGATATGTTCCACTGACGCTGTGGAAGAGCCGTAAGCCTATCCATGGCTCCCTCATATTCATCGGGTAAAGTTCTCGTCAATAACATAGCCTGCTGAGGTGGTGAATGAAATTCTATAGGCTCCATTGCCCACAGAATTCGCAGATCCAAAAGAAGCTTATCTAGATAGTGCCGACTCCAAGTTGATATAAACCCAAATGAATGATCCCTTGATAATCAAAATCTCAATACAACTTCACCCCTGTGAAGATAAGACCTTGTGTGTGCTCAGTTCCACCACAGAATGTAAAGCTTGAATATGTGTTTTGGACAGTATTCCCCACTTTGACTTTCCCACTTAATAAGTGCCACCCTAACACGCAAAAACCTCTGACTAACTACACCCCTGTTTAGCATGGACTCCCCTAAGTCCGCAGCAAAAAGAATCTCTGAATTTGCTCACCCGAGCATTAAGTTATGGCTGGTCAAAGATGACCTTTATAGTTACAAGCTCTCTTAGAGAGAGGTACCGAAATATCACTAAGTCTTAGTCTGCCTACTTATGACTACCTACTACTAAACCGTAGTTCAATAGGAACACTATATAGTACAAGAAGGTACGATGGGCGATGTACTTATTGTACGGCCATTGTACGACATGGTCTACAAGGAGACATGTGCCAAATCGGGAGCCATGGTTCCTCCTCCCATCTTCTCCGGTGTCAAATAATGTGGCTCCACGTGGCACCACGTGACACTATCCCCAAAGGCCGCCGAAAGCTTATTGCGGGTGGCGGCTGTTATGGTGGCCGTCCGATCAGTTGTGTTTATAGGGCTTCGATTCGCTTCCATGCATGAATTGATTAATGCGCGTTTTCGTTAGTCTGCTGCGAATTAGTCCTTTGAATCAATAGCTAAATATGCGTAAAACTTTCCACGTGTATCGTTTCGTTAGTGGCATAATGGATAAGACGTTGGTCTATTTAGTAGCCTACAGACCCCGGTCCAAATCCGGCCAGGGACAACATTTTGCTAAAACTAGTAAAATACTTTCTAATTCATTCTGCCTCCTTCTAAATGATGCTGCAACCATGGCGTGCCTTTGGTCCTCTCTTCCTCTCTCTTTACATTCAAACTAAAATATAGAAGTGTACTATTAGTCACCTCTTTTCAACACTCTTTATTTTTCCAATACAGACCTAGAAAATACATAAATTTCAACAGTGAAAATCCCCACCTGCACTTGTACTCAGAAGGAACAACCTTTTCATAGCATGACAATGATCTGACATACTACCTCCTGAATACTTAAATTCAAAGATCTAAGTGGTTATGTTAGTCTACACAATAACATCTAGCTGAACATACATAGCACGTACGCTAAACCAAACTTCACAAGCTTTCTTCAAATCAAGATACGACATTACCAAATCTTTTGTCATTGCTTGTTTCAAGACGTTGAGGCAGTGGAGATTCTTCTTTCTCCAATCCGGTGCCGTCTCATCGGCAGTTCTTTCCACAATGGGTGACAAGTCCCTCTTTTCGAAATATAAGCTCAGCATATCTTCCCAATATAAAAAGTCAGTTCCATCAAAAATAGGCAATTTGGGCGGTGGGCCCATAACCTATTAAAGGTCATGGGCATTCTGACTTGGCTGTGTTCCACTCCCACTAGGTGTCAGACTTGCACCAGCAGGGACTGAGCTATTATTAAGCATGGCAGCAGAAGCAAACCCAAAGAGAAATACCTATTTGACTATATCTATGTTGTAAGATATGTAGCTTTAAGTGAGAGAGGTTTTACAACCAGACAAGCATATACCACAGCCAAAATAAGGACAATAGAACAGAAAAAACACCTTAAAGTCCACTTAGTACTCTCATTTCCTTAAACTTTGTGTAGAATGTACATTGTGTATCAAACTGATCATTCCTAATTGAATTAAATACTCTAAAGATCTTAAAATATCTAAAACGTATGTACAAGGTTCACTAGACAATCTACTAACAAAAATCTAAGTGTTTGGACAAGAATTGTCCACTAACAATATCTATACCCTAAAAATCCGGGTGATTCTTATCACGTCCACATTCATTGGCGGCCCTACATACTAATTTACTTAAAGATAACTATTCTGTAGATACTACAAAAATCCACACTAAATTTTGTCAATATTGAACTGTTGGTATTCAAAAAATATTATAAGTCCTAGACTCAAATTTCTAAGACTTACTAAAGCTTACTTTTCAATAGAGGCGCCTTCGAGGATTTAACTTTTGCGGAATGACATCCGTTGCTAGAGAAAAAAGTTCGCATTGGTTGCAAACGTACAATTGAAAAGTATGTACATGTTGCGAATGGACAACTTTTTTTTTGGCGTTTTGTAAAAATGTTTTAAAGTTTTAGAACACGTGCGGAAGCATAATCCTATTCGTTGTTCAACCGTTAATTTAAATAAAATCGACTCGCTAGTCTTTTTTAGGTAAAGTTTGAGAATGAGATAGAATGACGTCGCAGTGGGTTGAAAAGAGCATGACGAGAAGTTGTATTACATCTTAAGTTCCAAAATGACGCAAATTGTACTATAGTTTTCGAAATTTGTTTGTACAGGTAAGGTTCGTTGGTTTTCTCGCTCGTGTGGTGCAGGTGGTGCAGGTTTCCTACACCGGGCGAAATGCGCCGTGACCTTCACACTTTGCAAAATACCGCCCGAGTTCCGCGGATTTTCAGGGTCATAGGGTTGTTGCTTGTGTTTTTTTTAAAATAAAAAAACATGAATGAGGAAAAAACCCTAAACATATTTATACACACGACGCGCCGCGCGGCGTGCGGCGTCGTTAAGCGAAATGGGAGGGGGGGCGACGTGGACGCTTCACCGGAGACCTGCACCACCTGAAAATGCCTAAAAATGCACGGTTCAGGCAAGTATTTCTCGTTGCAAGCTCTGTTTTGGACGAAAAAGACAAGAAAAAATCCTTACTTTCACACATGGGAACACACCTTAATTCTATTTTGGAATAAAGTGTCAAAATTTAGTGGCGTCGGGGGACTTACATGGTTTCTTTTCGTAGATATTTAATTTTGTTGGGGTTGGGGTTGTAGTGTTGGTTTTACTGGGTTGTTGTGTTTTTCTTTTTGGGTTTGAGTGCATTTGTTTTACGCGCCAATTTTGTATGTCCACGTTGCTTTTCTTTGTTTTTATTTTGCCCTGCTTGCAGTTTTTCAGTTATGGCCATGCCGTCCCTTTTGTACCCCTGGACTCAGATGGTTTACCTAAGCGCTTGTTAATTCCATCTGCTGATATACTAATAGCGATTCACGGTGTACTGTACTCAGCCGTCGCAAAATATAATTTAATTTGCCAGATTTTGGAGTTCATAAGTTCATTCAAAAAAAAAATTTTACTACCCGTATAATAACCCGAAAAAGAAGTTAGCATACTATTTTCTCTCAAACTTTTTCTTTCTATGTGCACTTCAACGCGGCGAATAATGACCAAAATCATGATCCGGTTTATGCAATGGACATCGATTGTTTCATCGCGCGAAAAGAACGTTTTATAGTACGGAAAATGTCCCGCTGGAGCCCAATGGTCATAATGGAGCCAAAGCCTTCCTGTACCTTTTATTTCCGTATTCAAAGTTTCCGTTACTTTTTGTCAATTGGCTATAAGCGATTACGCGGCCTCCTAGGAAGTAGGAACCAGTAAATGCTTACAACCGCGCGTGTACATTTCCGTGGAAGATACTTATTTCATATTTCAGAGTTTCAGACACGCTTTCTTAGTTTGTCCACGCATGAATGTATCCAGTTTCCACCACAGAGAATGAAGAGGTAAGAACCGACATTTCCGTCGCTGCTGGAGTTCTAGCCTTCACACGTGACCGGATTTTTAGGGGGAAAATTAGGGTATTTCCCCATGTACTTGTAACTTAACGAACTTACTTTGTATTTTAGCGCGGATCCGCCGGACCCGGTTTTCAACTGTCCCTATGTCTGTAAGGACGAAATCGTAACTTACGCTTGTGACGATTGTATACGTCGACAGTACCTGTGACGGTTGTCAACGTCTACAATCTGTGGTCGCACGTTATTTTTTGGAACTGCTTGTGGCGTCGCATGTCTTACCGTGACATTGTAGACGTACCGCATTCCACCCTGTGCCGTTTCACGGTTG
The DNA here is from genome assembly GCA_037447655.1 of Zygnema cylindricum. Classification (NCBI taxonomy): domain Eukaryota; kingdom Viridiplantae; phylum Streptophyta; class Zygnematophyceae; order Zygnematales; family Zygnemataceae; genus Zygnema; species Zygnema cylindricum. Next base: position 232,179 of record JBBHKE010003283.1, read on the forward strand.
AAGACGAGGCGCTTTGCCTTTGCGTCTCCTATCCGGTCGACGTGAAATACTGAAATGGCATCGGAATTTCGAGACCCCTGAAAAAAAAAATCCGTATTGGACGAAAACGAACAAAACCAAACAAACTGTGTACTTTTATTCGTCGTAATAGAACGCAAACGGACAAAACATAGCAAATTCTGTACTTTTCTTTGTCCTAAGAAATCTCATGAAAATTTTCGAAAATTACGGCACGTGCAAATATATGTTCCTATTTGTTTATCGAAAATACCTAGTTTTAAAACACATCGCGCATGTGTTTTAAACGTAAGGTTGAAGATGACGTTTTTGTCGTGGAAGTGGGTCAAAAAACACAAGACGACAAATTTTCATACATCCTAAATTCGGAGGATGACGCAAACTGTACTCTACAAATTTGCGATTCCTTTGTACGGTTGCCACTTAGGCAGTACGGCGCTAAGTTTTACAGGAAAACGACAGAAAAAAACCCTTACTTATGCACATGGGGACATACCCTTAAAAGCTTTTGTGTGCCTTTGCCTCTACCAAATAATTTAGAACCGATACTATTCCATGATTCATTAGTTCAGACGGTCAGAGCATCAAAAAATTGTCGCAAATGCTGGAAATGTGGAAATCATGAAAACAAACCATAGTTCAAAAGTAGGTGAAAGTAGGCCCATACACTATGCCTATAGTATGCAAAACATACAATATGACCTTAAGACCCATATTGTATTCGGACCTATTCGGACCAATTAAAACATTCGGATAAAAAATTGGACCAAAATATTATATTTACACCGTCAGATTCGGAAGATCGGACGATCTCTGATCAAATTAGCGATCTAAGAAGATCACATGAAAAGCCCATAACACAACTTACGATAAAGGCGCCGACCAAAGGCCTACCATAAAAACGCCTACTTTTGAACTGTTTTTTTCGTTGATGTCCAATTCGTGCGGATTTCAACTTTTTTACGAAAACTACGTAGCATTCGTCTTTTTCATACTTTTCGTAAAATTCGTGTAAATTTCGCTGTACGGCCATGTGCAGAAATGTACGGAAAACGTAGTCTTAGAAAATCCTTTAAAATCTTAGAAAGTACGGAAAGTAAACAGAAATATACGAAATTGCATGAAAGTGTACCCTAAAAACCTAATAGTACGGAATATCTTACGACAGCCGTACTGAAATATATATGAACGTACGGCAGTGTACCTTAAAAACCCTAAAAATCCCCTAAAATAACCCTAAAATGTACAAACATAGACGGACACTGTACATAAGTGTAAAAATAATGTACGGGTACAAAGCAAGGTACGCATTTTATTAACTTTTAAAAAGCGTTTGATGCGTACCGTACGTATTATTCGTTAGTTTATACCGTGCGTAATATGCGCACGGGACATCTATGGTTTTTTTCATACAGAATTTGTGCATCAAATGTATAGAAAAAAACTAGTCAAACTATCTGTCAGGGAATATTATTTCTGTCGCAGACGTTTAAATTCAATTAGGCAGAATCAGATTTTTCATCCGTACGGAAACCCGTGTCCCGCACGGCCGCCCGTGGCGTGGATTCCAATACGCGGATTTTTGACAAGCCCCGCGTGTACTGTAGGTTCCGATGGTCTGACCTCAACCGCGTGATTACAATTTACCGCGCACTTCAGACGTTCAAATACAACTGCGCGATTGTGTCTGCAAGCCAGAGCGGAATCACTGAACGGGGACTTGCTTTTAACTTCTAAAAGTTGCAGCTAAGGAAATATACTGCAGTACTGTGCTTACCAGCTTCCAGAAATTATAGAATTCAACCGCTCTCTTTACAGCAAAAAGAGCTTCCTTCGCTCGTTTTTTTTGGTAGAAAGTCTTGAAAATCTTGCCAACGGCCGTTTCCTTGCTTTTTAATTTCTACTAACTTTTCCGCGCTTGTCACCTCAGCAAGAGCTTAAGCGAAAAAGATTTGCAAACAGAATGGTGAAGTGTATTGCTTGTATTCCAACGCAGAATGTAGGAGTTATTGAACGCTGGGGGAAATACTCCCGTTTGGCCCATCCTGGTTTCAACTGCTTTATTCCTTGCTTCGGTTCATGGCTCGCGGGAGTGATTTCCCTTCGAGTACAGCAGTTGGACGTAAACTGTGATACCAAAACCAAGGTGAGTTCAGCATTGTCCAGATTTTAAGAGAAGTTTTAAGTTTTTTCCAGTTGAATGAGCAGTGTAGGAGTCTGTTTCAGTTTGTATTACCATACAATTCTGTTTCAGTTCTCCACGGTAGGCATTATTTTTGATGTTATTTTGGAGGGTATTGAGTATGTTCCATCATTTCAAGAATTAAAGGATGGAAGAAAATTTTGTATGTATTAAGGTATGCTTTACTCTTAGACTGTAAGGTTTGTTTTCCTTTCCTGTTTTTTTTTCAGTTGCTACTGCCACAGCTGTTCTCGAGCCTTTTAAAAATTTCTGAATATATTTTTCAAGAGACTACTTAACCGTTTGTTTATGTATTGCCTTTTGCAGGACAATGTGTTTGTGACCCTGACATGTTCCGTACAATACCGTGTGGAGGAGAATACTGTCTATGATGCTTTTTACCAACTCCAGAATCCACGTCAACAAATTCAAGCCTATGTGTTTGATGGTGAGATTAAGTTTAGGGAACGGCTGGCTGGAGTTGGGAGGAAACTTTTGATATCTATCAGCTTTCCATCTTACAGTGGAATCATTTGAGCCCTGTAACTGGCAGTGCTGAAATTTGTACAATTTTGTTAAAAAAAATATATTTTTCTGTACTATTATGGTGATTACTGGCCAGTATTGCTGGTAATATCATGTAAAAGTCTTGCGTCTCGGTAATTTTCTTGAACCCTGCTGGCTTCAGCGAAGGTTTTTGTTTTTTTTCTGTCGACGTTAGTGAGTAATTTTACTTTGTGTGAAAGAAAGGGGAAAGGAATGAGTGTTGACGACATTTTGACTTGCTTGGGAATTGTCTTTTATTGCGGCAGTGGTGCGAGCTAGTGTGCCACGACTTCTTTTGGACGATGTATTTGAACAGAAAGACGACATTGCTCGCAATGTGGCGGCAGAGCTTGGAAAGGTGAGTGAATTCGGAATTGGTTGCAAATGAACTTTCTTAACAAACCTTGCGTCATACTGTAACCAAATAATAATATCCTGTGTATTTGTCAAAAGATTGATTTTTTGCTTGTTTGGGGGACTGATGTGATGTTGCAGGTGATGAGCACTTACGGTTATAAAATTCAGCAGACTCTCATTGTGGATATTGCACCAGACCACACTGTGCGGAATGCCATGAATGAGATTAATGCCGGTGAGTAAATGTATTCTGACTCCTGTCTGCAACAGTTGTTGCCTTTTCTGTTCAGAATAGGTACATTCTTCTAACGTTAGCACTTGTTGTTGACATAGAAAGCGTGCATACTCTCTTGCATACTCTCTTTTGTACTCTCTTGCACACTGGTAAATACACCTGTTGGCTTGAAATTATTATGGCTTCCATTAACAGAGGCTTTTCTTCTGAATGTTGACATATAATGGGTAACAGCTCAACGCATGCGGATGGCGGCCCAAGAGAAGGCTGAGGCAGACAAAATTTTGATGGTGAAGCGTGCAGAAGCAGAGGCAGAGTCGAAGTATTTGTCAGGAGTGGGAGTCGCCCGGCAGCGTCAGGTGAGCTGGAAAGAGGGGGAGGGAGAGGGAGCGGGAGAGGACAGGCTCGGATGTTTTTCTAAATATTGTGGTTTTCATGTTTTTTGCAGCTGTCTGTTTTTTTTCTTTATTGTTGCATGTGGTGACATTTCTTACACTTGGAGATTGGGCTCCTTTTTTTTTTCTGACTCGGAGGTTACTGCTGAACTGCAGGCTATTGTGGATGGTCTTCGAGAGAGTGTTCTCGCATTTTCAAACAATGTTGAGGGGACCTCAGCAAAGGAGGTTCTTGACATGGTGTTGGTCACACAGTACTTTGATACCATGAAAGTAAGTGAGAAATAATGTGGTTCTTTGCTGAGAATGAGGCTTAGTTAGTGTTTTGTAGGGTTTGCCGCAAGCATCACAACTAGAATCATTATCTGCTAGTTGTTTTCCTCTTTTAGAAGAAGGTTAGGTTTACCGATGTTTTGGACGGCATGAAAGTCACCGTTTCTGTGTTGTTAGAATAAACACATTCTTTACTTTTGTCCCTTAACCTCATTCTGTGAGTTTTTGATGACAGGAAATTGGATGTCAAGGGAAAAGCAATACGATTTTCCTTCCCCATGGACCAGGACACGTGGCTGATATTGCCTCACAAATTCGCAACGGCCAGTTACAGGCAAATGTCAAATTCGACTGAGTCAAGAGCTCTACTTGATACTTCGAAAATAATTTGTGTGGGGATGCCAATGTCACGAGATGCTATTGTCACTTTAAGGATGGAATACGTTTTTCGTCTAACTCAAAAGCTGGAATGGATACTGGAAGAATAATAATAATAATAATAGTATGGGATACTATGGCACTAAAGGGAAAATACATTCACCCTTTGCAAGTAAGGTAACGGTTTGTAAAGGTTAGGAGGGAGGCTGTGAAGAAATGTGACTGGTATAGCTGTACAACCGTAGGTTATAGACTTAGTGGGATATTTAAAAATCGTGATTGACCTAAGTAGCAAGGGTCTATCAATCTCTGTAATAAGCGTGTACACATCGGTGATGATGTGGATTGACGGCGTTTTGTATCGTCATTTTACGTTGTTTTGTATCATCTCTATCGGCTTATAGACATCGATAATAATGTTGATCGGTGGTGTTTTTTGTATTGTTGTGGATGGGTATACAGGCTGTTGGTGGTTGATTGATGAACAGCATCAAAGCTGATGTGTCTATTGCATAGTTCAAATGTGAGAAAACAACTGGAAAATTCCATACTCAATGCGTGTTATACCGTACAGTTCACCTATTATGTATTTTGCGTTGGAACTGCACAGTTATTCCAATTGTTTTTTATTGAGAACTATGTTTTGTCTGTTGGGCAGTATGTTGTAGGGGTGGATTACCAAGAATCTATTCGGTGAATTGAACGCTACATAAAAAAACTTATATCCAACGCCTCTCATTGATTGGCCACACAACACAAATGCACACAAGTGCACACAAATACACTCCTTGCCAGATTGAATTAAAAAGTGCGTTGGTAAACGATATGAGTCTAGGGGCACAAAAGGGGTACATGGCCAAAACTGAAATACTAGCAGAGCCAAAAAAACAAAGAAAAAGCATCGTGAACACATGAAAACGGAGCGTAAAACAAAGGCAATTAAATGAAATAGAAAAAAACAATATCGAACTTAAACTAACAATACAAGACCAGCCTCAGCATAATTAAACGTCTATGAAAAGCAACCTCGTAAGCCCCCCAAGGTCGAGGGAGCACGTTGAGGAAGTTCTGGATAACGCCGAGGATCCATAACTGCGATAGATGATCGAAGGAGGGTAGAAGCTTGCACTCGTTGGAAAGCCACAAATAAACATTATTTGTAAAATCAAGTAAGGACCGAAGCAGGAGGGCTCCCAAATCCCTGTTGCTTGAATGAGCACCATCCAAAAGTACGGAGAAACTCGTCCAACGCAACACCCTAACAACCAAAGATCTCGGCTACTATTGGAGTAAAGTCATCCATAGGGTCTCGGTGTACATAATCACACTCTTTCGTCAACCATTGTGGGCGAAGTAGGGTTTGCCAAAACAACTACTTCGTCAAAACAATTTCACCAAAGATGCGATGGGCACCATCGAGCAAATCAATATCGATCCGGCGCGAAGGAGTAACATGAGAATCCTCGCGACGCAAACAAAGTCCCCCTCGAAAGCGGTAGTCGCAATGGGGTCGCGAATTGTGTCATGCGCGTGGATCAATTTTCCCCCATGGGAGCAACGAAGCAAATGGATGTCGTTGGGCTCAAGGACACAACTACACGAGCAAACTAGAGAGCCAAGTAAAAGAGGATAAAGGAGGCCAATACGAAACCGGAGGGCGGTGGTGAATTGAGTAAGAGTGAACTGTAGAGTGGATAAAAGAAGTGTGGCGGATAGCCAAGCTCCAAAAACAGGTCCACCAGAAGAGAAAAGACGGACACGCGAAGAATCAAAGGTAAGCGCTAATGGCGACGACAACCTGGTCGAAAATTGATTCCTAGACACACGCAATAAAGGTGGAAAGAACCGACATATCCACTAAGGCAGGAGGAGGAAGAGAACTTGTCGCGTCTAATAGGCTGGAAGGGGAACACACCGTCCGAAACCCAAGGGACCGAGGGTGGGCCGAAAGCCTTGACTCGCGATCAAATGCCCTCATCACCTAATTGAGTGTGAAGGACATCCATGAGGCGGTCATCAAAGGCAGAACGAGAGGAGACAAACGTTGTGGTGGGAGGAGAACTAGGAGTAAGGTAAGAGAGGCGGTGAAGGAAACACCTAATCAAGAGAGCAAAAACCACTCGAGGATCGGGAAAGTTAGGAAGGTCGCCCATGTGGGATAAATTTGTCTAAAGAGCAACATCAAAAAATTGGGTCACAAAAGTATTCGAACCAAGCGCGCAACCCAACACACACAAATGCTATCAAAGGGAGGAGGAGTTTGAAAACCAAAAAGGGGAGTAAAGGAAAGTGGAATATCTTGAGGGAAACAAATAACACACTTCGAGGGTTGAACAGAAAAGTTGAGTTCGGCCAAACAACCCCTAAAAAAAATATATGCCGGCACTTAAATAATACATATGTATGTAAAAAAAGTTTGTTCCAAATGTCGTTGAGAAGTAGAGCACCTAAAAAAATGTACAAACGCACAAATGGAAAAAGAAAAATATACACAAAAAAAAAACAAATGAAAACAAAGAATAAACAAAGAATAACAGTAAGTTTACTAGACTAAGAAGCAGAAAACAGATCACGAAAAAACAACAACAATAAAAATAAACTCTTTTAGGCACATCAATTTCGCAACTTCAAAACTAAATGATAAAATAAGTGCAAAATCACAATTTTTTTTTAAAGACCTTCCAACTTGTTATCTGAAAAACGAGAGCGAATTTACACAAATGTACTAACTAACATAAACTTCTAGAAAAGAAAGAAAAATACAAAAAGAAAAAATAAGGGAACCAAAAAAAAACAAAAAAAATGAACTAAAGTTACAACCACCAAACTCGACTAGTTTCCTCTTTTTGCAGCATTGAACCAAAAAAAAACAAAAAAAATGAACTAAAGTTACAACCACCAAACTCGACTAGTTTCCTCTTTTTGCAGCATTCCACATTTCCCTCTTTTCATTCAGCTCGTGGTTTCGAGTTTCTTCCCTTTTCCATAATCTTCTTTCCTCTTCCGTAATCTTCTTCACTTTTCCATTATCTTCTTTCTTTCCTTTTCCCTATTCATAAAATACACCAATTGTCAAAAAAAACCTACGACTTGATGTTAATCAATGCCATTAGGCAAGATCTTCACGCAATTTTTCCTTTGTTGTGATATGCGACAAATTTGATTCTCTCTTTCTCTGTACAAGTGTAAAACAACTATTTTTTACATACAAAACAAAAGGTCCTTTGTGAACTGATTGGGTAAGAGATGAAACGAGTTTACCATCACCTCTCACAACTTTGACAACAATGTTCTCGAATCCCACATAAATTTATTCGTGTTCTCCACCAATACAAGCTTTTAGCCTGAGTTCATGGGCAAGACAAATCAAGAGTCAGGTTGAGGTACAGCAGACAACTCAAGATCACTTAAGAGAATATATAGGACGAGAAGACCGGTAGTGACAGGCAAAATTTGTTTGTTACAACCAATGATGAGCATCGTTGTATGGCTGTCCGATACATTTCATGTGCTATCCTTACAAAACGTATCGTGGCCCATCGCACCTTTTGTGATATATAGTGTGGTGCATCGAAGTATATTGCGATATTTTCGCTTTGTAAGTTACACATTTTGGTGCAAAGGACAGTACACGTTACTTTACACTGACACATGATGATGTCCCGTACTGACAACAGAGGAACAATAAATGTCATCATGTTTTTTTGGTGTCTTGTCTAATTTGAAAGTTATTGTACCATAACTTGTAATCCACTGACAAAACATGTTTTGTTTACCATTTACCCACTTTGCAGCATTCACATGGCCAGAAAAGATGAACTAATTTTTGTTATATCAAAAGAATATTGCCATATGGCGATGCCATACATTTTAAGCAACATTATCGAATTTTGCAGACCCATTTGGTCCCCGGTATCAAAAATCGCGAAGGGCCCGCGATTTACAACCCCAAAAATACACACAAAGCTGCATAAGTGAAAGTTGCATGTGAAATTCAATTAACAATAATATTAACAAAAAAACGAACTTCTCGAATTCATGGGTTGCTACATAATCTCAGATTGGGGGACACTCAAACTAAAGAGCTCCAACCATAGTCTCCACTTTCTAAGTTAAAACTTCTTTAAAGATCAACTGACCAATTTCCCACTCAAGCTAAACTTTTGAGGTAATGCTACTGTTGTCTCATTATAGTCAGTCATAATGACACCCAGTTCGACTCCTATCATCATGCATAGTCTTTTGTGGAGAAGACCAAAAAAAAAAAGGAGAATGGAGACTCCTTACCATAAAAACTCATTAATCCACTGGTTGAGATGTCGAAGCTCCAGCCACACCTTCATGACTGACGCGCCGATGAATCAGCTGCACATTTTTTTTGTCATCTTCTTCCTTTTTTTCCGGAAATGAAACACTTTCACCTTCTTCTTTTTTTTCCGAAAGTGGGACAAAACCATCAGCTGCACATCCAGACAAAAAAAAAACACATGGGAAAGGTGTAAGCAGCTTCACCATACGAGTGCTCATAATTTATCCTATTGTACAAAAAAAAAGAATCAAAGCTGTATTGGGTATCGTTTTAAAAAGATCAAAATGATTTTTGTGAATGTTTTTAAAAGGTTGCCGCAACTCACCATTCCATTGCCAGACGATCCTTTCAACGGCCCTTACTTTTCTAGGATACACAGAAATACGAGAGTCTTTCTTCACAAGCTCCTCGACACGTTCCCAAACTCCAAATTTTGGCCGACGTTCTCCCACACTTAAAAAGGTATCTCTAAAGTGAAGAGCCACTACCCAAGAAGTACTCAGAATAGCTCGTTTTCGAAGTTCCTCACAAATCTGCATTAAAACCAGACAAAAATGTCATCACACTTGACCAATTACATAGTATATGTAGGTACATTGAATAGAATAAAATTCAAGTATTTCTTCAAGTTTAAATTTGCACATCCTGTTGCAAGCCTTTCAGGCTAAAATCTCAGCATTTTCCCCACCCAAAATCAGGCTTAATTGTTCATAACAAGGGCTAGAAAAAAAGGTCCAACAAAAAATATCCTTGAAACTTACCTGGCCATAAACTTCTTCTGCCTGTCGATGAATCCTCCTGCCCTCGAAGACTCTCAAGGTAATAAAAGTCGAGATTGCAGATAGGAATAGAAAAAGGAGTAAAATTCGTAAATTGTTGCGGACCAAAAATTGAACGTGACAGCCGTAAGACATGTATCTCTTGACAGTATGATCAGCACACCGAAATTCAGTCGTAATTGAACCATCTTCCCTGCGTCGTTCCCTAGCATTGAGAAACCTAGGGAAGGACCGACCAATGGCCATGTCCACAATCATTCGATATTGATCACTCCGACTGAGACCCGCCAACTGTGTTGACTCTTCATTTAAGTTTTCATCCGAACCACGAACAACTTGTTCCTCACCTAAACCTTTTCCCGACAGCGCACGATGAATCTCTTCTTTGGTCACCCATTCTGTAGAATTCAGTTTCGCACAAATTACTTGACCTCGTTTATTGCATACGATGTCAACAATCGTTTCTGTAAGTTGAGCCACTTGTCTTTGCAATTGACCGTCACGAATACACTGACCGAAAGATTTCCGAAAGCCGTACATACAACTGAAGTCTTTCCCATTACAAATTGCATTGGCGGGACAGGGAGCACATTGGCTCACGAAGTTGAACCGATTCTCCAAAATGCTTGCCAGATTATTGCCTCTATTCTCTTGGACATCTTTCAAAGAGAAGGTGTTATGACAATAAGGCCTCGTTGTCAAAATCGCTAAGTTTGAAAAGGCGTATTTTGAAACCATAAACGCAAAGAAGAACAAAACCACCGTGGGCACATATGAAAGAATGGACATTCCCACCTTCTTGAAATTTTTCCATGAAATATTGTCGGCTATATTACATAAAAGATTGTCTCTTATAACAGGCTCCTGCCCTAATGACACAATTGGAGAAGAGTTATTCTTTTCGGACTCCCGCTGACCTTCTTCCCTCTTCAAAGATGAAAATGGTCGATTAGTTTCCTCCAGAGCCCCTTGTTGACATTCTTCCTTCCATGAAGATAAAGTTGGTGAACTTATTTCTTTTGACTCTGGTTGACCTTTTCCTTTATTTGACGATAAAGATTGTGAACCAGTTGCCTCGGACTTTTGTTGACCCTTGTCCTTCAAAAAAGTCGAAGATGAAGGCAATCGATGGGAGGATTCCCTTTCTGACTTAGAAAAACTGTGAATATTTTGAATCGGAGAAATGTTTTCCCATTTTTTCAAGTCCTTCTGTTCACTTTTTCTTTCCTCAGACGCCTTGCATTCGACACTATTATTGACCAGTAATGGCCTTTTTGAGGAAGAAAAATCTTTTACACTTTGCCTATTTGTAAAACTAAAAGGTGATGAAGGTGGTCGAGATTCCTCTTTGGAAGAAGGTTTGTGAAACAAAGGGGGCTGTGAAGGAGACATAGGGGAGGAGGGAGGGACAGATGAGGAGGGAGGGATGTGATGCCAACCAGAAGTTTTTAGCTCCACATTAGAAGAGGGAGAAGGAGAGGGAGTGGTGGAGACCGGAGGGATACGAGAGGTCCAAGAGGTAGGAGGAGAAGTAAAGACATCATGAAAATCTTGTGCATTTTTGGGTTTTCCTGAAAACGAGAAACTTTCTACAAAATGACTATTATATTTGAATGGTAGAGAAGATGGTTGAGATTCCCCTGTAGAAGGTTTGTGAAACAAAGGGGTAGAAGGAGAGGGTTGTGAAGGAAACATAGGGGAGGAGGGAGGGACAGGTGAGGAGGCAGGGATATGTTGCCAGCCAGAAGTTTTCAGCTCCAAGTTAGAAGAGTGAGAAGGGGGAAAGGTAGGAAGGGTGGAAGAAGAAACAGGTGGAGGAGTGTGGGTAAAGGGAGAGGCAGAGAGGGAGGTAGAGGCAAGAGAGATGTGAGATTTACTACGAGAAGTCCGAGTCTTTTTACAATGGTCTGATTCCATGGCTTCCTGAGATTTCCTTTTTGTTCCCTTTGTTCCTAAAAAGGATGAAACCCTAGAGCGTTTTAGGTTTTCCGAGGCATAACCTGTCGTATTATTTTCCATACGAGAGGAGACTGGAGAAGGAGAGAGAGAAGAAGGGAGACAGGAGTCTGCGGCTGATGGTTTTATAAAACGCAAGGCAAGTTCGACGAGCGATAGATGACGGTTGTCACCGTCGTCTAATTTGACGCCCATGCGATGCAAAAAACACTTCAGTTCGAACTCGCTCATTTTCCGTACATCCGCTTCAGAAGGAGCCATGTCTACAGTTTGGAGATGGAGCTGAGAAACCCTAAAGACAGAATAGAAGTGCAACGAGTATACGAAAAATTGTAAAAGCATATATTAAAAGTGCGAGAACGCGCGCAAACTTTATATGTGGTGATCCCGTATTATATATAGGCATATTATACCAGAAAAAACATATATTACAGATATAGTACGAACATACTGAATATACTGTAGAGTTTGTTTGCACGCGTTCTCGCACTTTTCATCTATGGCATAAAAGTGCGGGCAAAACTAAACAGTGAAAAGGGTGAACTGCCTTCAGTTCAGTTCCGCTGGTATCGGACTTTCCATGCGACAGTTCGGCAATGCCCTCGTAACTGTTCAGTTCGTAGCGCCAAATGGCATTGGCCAATCACAGGCAGTCGATGAATTTTAAGCCAATAAGGACAATCGTTTGAAATTCACAATCGTTAGAACTTAGAAGTACAACGAGAATGATTGAATGTTTTTTGAAAGTTATAGCCTACGAGATTGCTTCATCTCAAATGGCAATCCTCGTGAAGTTTTAGGGCTAAGGCGCCATGGATTTTGGGAAGAAGAGCAAGTCTCCCTTTCCTCGTGGCATCATTCGGGCGGCTATCGGCTCCGACCATTTACCCTCTCCTGGAACCATACAAGGGCGTAGAACCGCTGTGAGCACCATTTCCATTTTGCTGAAAGCGTTTTGCAAAATTGTAGACATTATAGCAGTCAACAACGCTTTTGTCAAAACCATTACAGCGAATAATTTTATACTTGAATCCATTCAAAGTCGAGTCAAGTCAAGTTTACGTATCTGTCGTCTGTCTGAATAATGTATTCATGACTGGAAAATTAAAAAATTCATTCTCAAACCAGTATAGCATTTGTTTTTTTTTCCCTGTTGATGGATTATTGCTCTTCCTTTCAAAAGAATTGTTTCCAATTGGTCAATTATCCCATTATTTTTATTCCATTATTATTTTTGTATTTGATTATATTCTTATCCAAATCACTTATCCAAATATATATAATTATTTGATTGATTATATTATGATCCATGTACCAATTATCCAATTATTATATTCTAGTTATATTTGCTTTTATTTTTATCCAATTAAATTATCATTACATTTCATTAAAATACTATCCAACTATCAGTCATTGCTGATCGATGCAGGTCCTGAGAGAGGTTAACCATGCGTCGGCATTTGTAGCTTCAGGCCCTAATTTGTACCATGTTAAGGTGAGTTTTTCTGTTTTTTAAGGTTTATATTTTGATGAATCAGCTACCAATAGTTTGCGTCTTAAAAATCAATGTTAGTAGTTCTGCAATACATATGTTTTACAGGAAAATTCGACTTGTGAATATTTATGTTGTCATTTAATATATCTTGTAAAGGGTTCAGAAATAGTTATCATGCTGTTTTGAAGTACTACTCTGCTTGTAAAGGACGCGACTATTTTTTTGGCCCTGAATACTGTTGCATTGAATTGCTGCTGCATATTCTGTACATTCTGAACTCTCTCTCTCTCTCTCTCTCTCTCTCTCTCTCTCTCTCTCTCTCTCTCTCTCTCTCTCCCTCTCTCTCTCTC
>JBBHKE010003283.1:247627-364455 GCA_037447655.1 Zygnema cylindricum
AGTTACCTCTCTCTCTCTCTCTCTCCCTCTCTCGTTTTCTCTCTTTCTCTTTAATTTGCCTGTAGTCTTTCAGCTTATCAGAATAGAGGTTTGATACTCTGCTGCAGTTCTTTCTAGAGCTGTTTCTTGAAATAGTTGCAAAAGTTCGTGTTGTTGTGTTGCCCATCGTCATTTGAACAATGTTTTTTGTTTGGAAGTTCTATGTTGTGAAGGATTCGTTGTCAGTCCAATCCAATCCTATTGACTTTCCAAGCAGTCCATGGCTCCACCATGTTGAGGAAGGATGCAGTTACGAGCCGGTTGGAGCTTCCCAAACAACGCCATGAAATTCAGGCAATTGACATAGCAACAATTGATCGTAAGATCTTTCGTTAAAGATTTCCTGGGATCTGTTAAAGGTCCATTGATGGATTTTATATCGTTGATTGTGATAACTTTAGTTAGTTGCTGTCAAGTAATCGGTGTCATGGATATTTTATCAAGGCAATGCTGTTCTTGGTTTTGAAGTTTGGACAAATTTTACCTTGTATCCGTTTGAATAGAATTGTACCGATATCTGCTAAAAGTATCCTTTGGTCTTCTTAGTTTTGATGTTATGTGAACATGCAAGCAGAACGCCATTCAGGCGCATTTTATGATTTTTTTGTCTTCTTATTTTATGTTTACAACTGATTTATGTATCGCTGTAACACTATCTGTGAAGTTTTAGCCCGTTATATCATGGTAGCTATAATGTATAGTTCTAGAAAGTCTGGCTCGGTTTAGGCGATGGAGTAACAATTGTTAGGTTTTTGTTATGGAAAACAGATGGTCAGCTTTTAGGCTCTACTGACTCCCTCGGGAGAGTTATGGTGGCCTCGATTGATACACGCCCTTCAGGTAGGATGCTTTTTCCTTATGCCTGTTGAGTTATACGTTTGTCTTTTTTGGCATCTCGTGGTTTTTCTCCACACATTCTTCTTGAGGATCTCTCTTTATATCTTGTTTTTGCCATGGTTTGAAAAGGCTTATAATTTGACGAGGGATTAAAAGGACTAAGAATTGCATTGTGATGGTGAGTACTTGAAATTGAGGGCAAAAACGATTCACCAGCCAAATATACGATATTTGGTCATTTTTCTTGTTTTGCTTTAGGATTGAACAAAAAAAGGAAATCTCAAATGGTACAAAAGTTTAATTCGTACCTTCTCAATTCTGGCGCCAATCTTAATCTCAACTTGTGTTCTGGTATTGTCAGTTTTTTCAAAAATCAGAATCTGCATTCACGACACTGGATTCCAAGCCATTTTTTTTCCTTTTTTTTTAATGTCGCTGACGGCCTTTTACCAGTTAGATTGCCGGTGAACTGTTTAAACTCCTGTTAAAACGGTACAAGATTGATGTGCCACGGTCGATTTTTTTTGGCTAGAAACTTTGTATAGCTAAGTGTGAATACTGCGTTTGTTTTTGTTGTGCTGGGAAGTACAATAGATGTCGAACACCTGTTAATCATGTCCGTTATGTTAGTTATTGCATATGTTACTACTATGTTAATTTTGTTTACGTTATTGTTGCTACTTGTTGATGATTTATTGTCCCAATCCAAACTGGTTTTTGTTAGGCAAACCAAACTCCAGACCTGAAAAAAAACCCGAGAAAAAGCTTGAAAACTCAATGTAGAATGATTAGAAAATTGTACTTAAAACAGCATACAGAACTGTCTGCACACTCTCCAATGGGAGGTCGTGATTTGTAGGTGTGGGGTTTTGACAGGTAGCGGCATAGAAGTGAGACATGTGTGGACAGCAGAGCCTGCCAGCTGTCAATCTGGAGAAGCCGGTTGGGCTGGGATTGCGTTCACGCCTGGGAACCCTTCCATGGTACACCGACCATCACTATGAGAGTTAGTGAGTTATTAGCATTAGAATGTTATTGGAGTTACCTACCCTAAATTATGTAAAAGAGTTAATGAATTATCAACGTTAGCACTTTGTTGGAATTATCCTACGCTAATTTATGTGTTAGAGGGAGTGAATTATTTGTGTTGACACTTAAGTGGAGTTAACTATATTAAAATGTTTGAGAGTTAGTGGATTGTTACTGTTAACAAGTAACCACACTAAATTTGTTTTGGCACGTGGCTCATCATGGGCCACATAACTAAATATTACAATTAACACTAATTTATGATTTTGGGTAAAAAAAAAATCATTTGAAGTCAGGTGATTAACTCTGGTAGCGATGGGCTGATTACACTCCTGCTCCTCTGGAGGATGAGCCAAGTCAAAAGGACTGAGGGAGAGGAGGGAGGGGAGGGAGCGGAGGGGGAAAGGGGAAGGGGCGGGGAGGAAGGGGTGGGGGAGGGAGAAGGGGGGAAGGGAGGGGAGGAATAGGGTGGGGGAGATTATTGTGGACAACCATTGAGGACCGTCGTACAATAGTGTGGATGGGTTGACTAGTATGAATCATAAACATGTTTACAAAATCCACTGTATTAGTGGTATGTTAAAGCATGTATGAATCCTTTCTTTTAAGTGCAACGATGTTTTTGTCAATCTTTTTGTGATTGCACATCTCAAGGATAATCCATGAAATCCATATCTCTTGATGTGGACAGGTTCTGATTGGATTTCCCTTTGAGCTCTACAAAGATTTCTAGGGTGTTCATCTTTTTGTCAATAACTATTAACCATTTGTTGTCTGCTAAGGCGAAGGAGAAGTATAGGGATAACGGAGAAAAAATGTTGTAGGGGAACAAAAGAAGAGGAGAGAGTGAGTGAGATGACAGTCTTTGACAACACTTGTTTTCTTCCGCCAGGTCTCCACAGCAAGATTCTTTTCAAAAACTCTCGATGTGTATAGCGATGGCCGCCACCTGCGATCCATGTATACGTACGTCTTGAACTCATGCCCTTTATTTGTTGGGGATATGTCGATATGTTTTTAATATTTTAGACATTTGCATGTGCCATGCATTGAGATCATCAGGCACACTATGCATTTCAAAACGAGCCCATTAGACATTGACATTTTGTAGATTCGTTTTCCCATGAGAATTTTTGAGAGATAATAAATATTTACCTTAGAAAATTATGATTTATGTGACGAAAAGAAATGCAATATTTTTCAAAGCGGTTGTGATTAGAGAATAAATTCTGTTGAATGCACTGCACTCGCTAAAATCCCAGAGCAGTCTATGGTCTGCACCATAATTAGTGTGGAACATCCTATTCTCAGTTCACATCTTGATGACTGCAGTATGAAACACTGCTGCACATATAGTACATATCATGATACATTGTATGTTAAAACTTGAATATCAATTTCGGTATCGAATATTGTGGCGTTTTCACTGGTGTTCCGTTCAAACATATTTTTCCTCCAAATTAATTTCAAAAACAATGATATTCTCGTTCAGCAAATTTAAAATTGCCATGCAATATACAATATAATGTGAAAATGCACACCCTGACAGAGTCATCATAATCAGCCCAGCTAAGAGGCACGGCAAGTTCTTTAGTTACCATGTGTTTCCCACTCAAAGTTAGAAAATTATTGGGAAATTAGGAAATTATTACAAAACCAGAGATTATTTGCAACCTCCTCATCAGGCTTTCACAAATATTTTGGATGTTACTCCATGAGATTTAAATGATGTTCTTTAGTCAAGGTATTCTGCATTATTTGATGACATTGTATCTCCAAAGGTCACTGATTATGTACATAGATCTAATTCTTAGGGTTACTGTTTACATGCAATAATACTGTTAACTTCAGATTTGCTTTTTTACTGCTCGTCAACTGGCTTGTTTTTCTTGGGGGGGCGGGGGGTCATTCCATTCTGGATATCTAGGCTACAACCTCCTACTGCCGTTGCAGTCCTTAAAAGTCCTCAGACAGCACTAGTAGTGACCGAAGGAGCTCAGGTGACTCACTCTCTCTCTCTCTCTCTCTCTCTCTCTCTCCCTCTCCCCCCCCCCCTCTCCCTCTCTCCCTCTCTTCTTCTCTCCCTCTCTCCCTCCCTCCCTCCCATTTTCTCTCTGTCTGTGTATGTCCATGTTTATCTGTCTTTGTACCTTTCTTTCTGTCTATCTCTGTCTGTTTTTCTGTCTGTCTACCTCTGTCTACCTCTGTCTATCTGTTTTCTATCTGACCACCTGCCTGTT
The DNA here is from genome assembly GCA_037447655.1 of Zygnema cylindricum. Classification (NCBI taxonomy): domain Eukaryota; kingdom Viridiplantae; phylum Streptophyta; class Zygnematophyceae; order Zygnematales; family Zygnemataceae; genus Zygnema; species Zygnema cylindricum. The sequence goes on from JBBHKE010003283.1 coordinate 251,773, forward strand.
TGTCTATCTATCCATCTGTTCATCTGTCTATCCATCCATATGTCTCTCCCCCTATCCGTCCATATGTCTAACCGTCTATCGTCTGTCCTTCTGTCTGTCTGTTTCTCCTATCTATCGAATCTTTCCTATCTGTTGATTCTATCGCACCTTTCAAATCTATCTTATCTATGGAGTTCTATGCTTTCTATCCTATCTATGCAATCTATTGAATTTATCCTATCTATCGAATTTATCCTATCTAACTCTATCTATCCTGTCTATCCTATCTATCCTATCTATCCTATCTATCTTATCCATCCTATCTATCCATTGCATCCTTTCTATCATATCTAACTCTATCTATCCTATGCATCTTATGTACTGATCTAGTTTATCTATCCTGTTTATCGATCTAATCCATCAACGTATATATTGATCTAATCTATTGATTTAATCAATCGATTAATCTGTCTATCCAATCCATCGATCTTATCGATCTAATTTATCAATCTAACCTTTTGATCTAATCTTTTTTTGTAATTTATCTATCTAACATATATTTCCATCTGTCGATCTAATCTATCGATTCAATTATGGATCTAATCAATATATCGATCTAATCTATCTAATCGATCTAATCCCTCTAATCTATCTAATCTATCTAATCTTTTTAAGCTGTCTAAGCTATCTAAACTTTCTAATCTATTTAATCTGTCTATTTACCTACCTATCTATCTATCTATCTATCTATAGGAAAGAAATTAAATGAATCAGAAGGAAACAGTGGTGACAACGTTAAGGGCAACTGAAGACCATTGCGCAATGGAGCATCATATTGGATTTATAATTTTTTGAATTTGAATCTTTGACCAGCCACTGCATCCAGCGCGGATGTCTTCTGGAGTTTTATTTCATCCATGAGTTACTATGACAAGTTTCCGTATGGGACAAGTCTCATTTCATTTTTGGGTAAATTTGACAGGTTTCGATATGGGATTTGCGAGCCGGAGAGCATGGCGGTTGTATGCAGCGTTTTGTGGGTGCAAATTCTGGAGAATCGCTATATGCTGTGGCTTGTTCAGCAGGAGGAGGAGGAGGAGGAGGGCAAGGACTGGTTGGAGTTGGAGGAGCAGAGAGATCTTTTGTTGTTTGGGATGCACGCAGGTTAGTTCTCACGGGCAGTTTAATACTTCATATGCTATTGTTTCACTGTTTATTTTTAACATTTACTGGGGATTGTATATGTACAATACGTTCATTTCTTTCAGAATTGTTTTTCCTGGACTTTATGAGTTGTTTATTTTTGCTTCATGTTATAAGTCTTTATTGTTCATTCCGTCCAGCTGACTGATAAGAGTTTGAATGGATGTAAATGACAGGTGGAGTATACTGTCACGATGGGTCGGTTGTACGAAACACGAGGTGAGGAGTTTATCCTTCGAATTTGAATGTTATTGTGTATTTCAAGATTATTGTGAGTGTCAATTCTTATAGACTGACAACACGGTGCGATAAGATCTTGGATGTCTGTTTTCCGTGACTGAATTACTTGGTAGAAGAACAGAACGGGAGAAAAAAAAGCGATTCGGAATTTGATGTTTGAATAACTAGAACCAGGAAGACTTACTAGAGCAATACTTGCTGTGACGGACCTCCAGTCTTATATCATTCTTGAAGGAACAGTGTGCTAAAACAAAAGAAATAGCGTAACATTAAAAAGGAGTGATGAGGGTTGACCAAATATTAAACAGGTGCAAAAGCAACCATAGGAAGTCGATAGTAACTTACATGCCCATCGCTACTACAGTTACTCACTCTAATTCCAGCAAGTGTTTTTTGACCCAAATTTATAGATTAGTGTCAATATACTATTTAGTTAAGCGGCTCGTCTTGAGCCACGTTGTAGGACATAATTTACTGTAGTCAAATATTGTGGTACTAGGATATTTCTCATGATTTCTGATTTATGCTTGTGAACGAATTTTGTTGGAAGTCATGTGTGGAATGTGTTACTTTATTGGTGATATGAGTATCATATGATGTTGGGTAAATTTTCATCCGTTGGTTCCAAATCATGTTTGTGTTAGGGACTTCACTTTTGACGTTTTTTTCCGACACCGGTTCATTGTTTATCGCTACTAGTAAATCAACGCCCGTTACACGGGCATGTACCTGTCCAGTTTATCATGCCCGTACTGCGGACGCACGGCAACGTCACGTTGTGCCAGCGGTACGGCGGTCTGTACCGCTGACGCACGGCAGTGTCACGTTGTGCCAGCGGTACGGCGGTCTGTACCGCTGACGCACGGCAGCGTCACGTTGTGCTAGCTGTACGGCGGTCTGTACCGTTGACGCACCGCAACGTCACGTTGTGCCTTCGGTCTGGCGGTCTGTACCGCTGACGCACCGCAACGTCACGTTGTGCCAGAGGTACGGCGGTCTGTACCGCTGACGCACGGCAGCGTCACGTTGTGCTAGCTGTACGGCGGTCTGTACCGTTGACGCACCGCAACGTCACGTTGTGCCTTCGGTACGGCGGTCTGTACCGCTGACGCACCGCAACGTCACGTTGTGCCAGCGGTACGGCGGTCTGTACCGCTGACGCACGGCAACGTCACATTGTGCCAGCGGTACGGCGGTCCGTACTGCGGACGATCGCACAGCAACGTTACACCGCTAATCGTTATTAGTGTCAAAGTTTAAATAGTGTTGAAGGTAATTTACCGTAATTGATGCTAATTAAGAATTTGTTTTTTTTTTTTTTAAAGGTGTATTGTATTTTTGGCTTAATGCTAATTTGGGAATAGCAAAAATGAAATATTCTCCGTATGATTGTATACATTAACATATGTATTCGTACAAAATATTAGAAATCGTACGCCGTCGTGAAATTTAAATATCCTTACATGTCAGACTAATTTATGTGTCAGACTAATTCCGTTTTTTGAGCGCACGTACCTATGCGTGCGCATCTGATTCAATTTCATTTTTTGTAAAAGTTTCACTTGAAAAGGTACATTTATGTATGGTCGGTCATCGACCGTACACCACACTATTTAGATCTTGTTGTACTTTCGTTTTTTACGCTATTTTGTACGGTACCTTAATTAATGTCAAGGAAAAATTAAAATCATGTATCTTATTTGAGGACAAAAATCAAAATTTTAAGAACCCAAATTAGAGTTATTGACACTAATAACGATTCGCGGTGTACATTGTGCCAGCGGTCTGGCGGTCTGTACACCGACGGTTGGCAATGTCATATTACGCCAACCGTACGGCATTATGTACAGCGACGGCTGGCAAGCGTAGAATTATGCCACCCGGCGGCAGCGTATAATTATACTAGTGTTGGGTATCGAGGACCACTTGCCGATATTCGATATGTACCGAATTTTAGGTATCCGATAATCGATATATCGCCCCGATATCCGATAATCGATATATCGCCCCGATATATCGATTATCGAAATATCGCGATATTTAACCGATATATCGCCAATATATCGTATCGACGATATATCGAGGCATTTAAAATGAAAAAAAAATGAAAATTTTCACGTCTCCAAAGTCACTTGCCTTCGGACAAGGTGACCGTAAAATCTTTGCCGAAAAGAAATACGGTTTTTTCCTGAAAGTCAGCAGAGTGAAGGAGATCTGTGAGGTACATTTGACGCGGTACACTTGCAAAGTACACGTGCATAATACGCAAGTACGGATTTACACATGAAAATGGTCGGTTCTCAAATCTTTGACGATTTTAGAGATTTGATCGTCAACTTACAAGGAACCACTCAAATCAAAACACGTATGTAAAAACTTGTTTACAGAAGATACGCGATGTTAATCGAGGCCTCTGTAAATCTGTAATACAGAAAGTTTGCTGTCCGTACTATTACAGAGACTTTCTCATGTAACCATTCCCCAAATAACAATCATATGAATTACAGAATTTGTACTTTTTTGCCGGTTACATTTTGCGGCGTCTACCTTTAAGTCACGGAACGAAAATCACGTCGTACAAGGCGTATCAGACAATTTGTTTTTTTCGCTAAAATAACATATTATATTAAAATATAAAATATTAATTTTGAAAAAATACTATATATCGCGATAATTTATGTTGGTCTCGGTACGATACATCGAAGAGTTTGCTCGATCGATATTCGATATATCGAATATCGAGATTATCGCGATATGAATTTACCCGATACCCAACACTAAATTATACCAGCCGGCGGCAGCGTATACTTATACCAGCCGGCGGCAACGTATAATTATACCAGCCGGCGGCAGGGTATAATTATACCAGCCGGCGGCAGGGTATAATTATACCAGCCGGCGGCAGGGTATAACTATACCAGCCGGCGGCAGCGTATAATTATGGCATCGTAAAGTTATGCCAGCCGGTGGCAATGTAGAAAATTGCCAGCCGGCGGCAGCGTAGAAATTGCCAGCCGGTGGCACTGTAGAAAATTGCCAGCAGCCGGCAACGTAGAAAATTGCCAGTTGGCGGCAGCGTAGAAAATTGCCAGCCGGCGGCAGCGTAGAAAATTGCCAGCCGGTGGCTGCGTAGAAAATTGCCAGCGGGCGGGCGGCAGCGTAGAATTATGCCAACTGTCGGCAGCGTAGAATTATGTAGTCGGCAGCGTAGAATCACGCCAGCTGGCGGCAGCGTAGAATTACGCCGACGGGCGGCAGCGTATAATTATGCCAGCGGTACAGAGGTCTGTAACGCGACGGGCGGCAACACTACATCGTGCCAGCGGTACGGCCTTCCGTACTGCGGACGGACAGAAAAAATCTTTGACAGACACACCGCCTATATAAGGGTTTCCAGAAAGGCGAACACAGTTCTCTTATTTAATACTGATTAGAGTTAACAGCACTTATTTGAGTTAGTGTTTTTTTGAGCCAATATCATAAATTAGTGTCAACAACGTTATTTGTTTAAGTGGTCCATACTGAGCGACGTTGCAAAACACAATTTAGAGTTAATTAATATTAATCTGCGTCAACTTTGTTAATTCACAACTCTGAGAACAATGCAAGGTGTAGCATATGAAACTTTCAGTTTAGACATTTTTTGTCCCTTTGTTTACTTTTGGCGTCCTGGTATTTTTGGTGGTATTTTTTTGTGATGATGGATGCAGATAACAGGGGTCAGCTTTTCCTCAATCAACCCCACCATGGCATACATTTCTGGCCTCGACTATGAGGTTAGTAATCTGACAGTGACATTCTCATTATCACCATCATGGTTTAATACCATCATGTCACTTATTAGCGTCGATGACACTACATCGGTGCCCCTAAATTTTATCCCTCAAACCTAAAATAGTGTCAATGACACTAACTCTAATTCTTTAAACGGTTCAAAACCAGCCACGTCATTCAGCACTGAATTAGAATTTATAACACCAGTATAAACCCCACAGTAATAATTCTTGGCGCTAATAACGGTACAAGGTGTACCGGCGTAGTTTTCTGTTATGCCATCATCATCATTTTTATTCCCGACATCATTGACGTCATTGTGGATCAAAAGTGCGAAAATGCATGCAAACGCTATTTCTGGTAACCTTGTAATATATGCACATTATTTATGTTTTTTGGGTTTAACATGTCTATAATATAGGTTTATCACCAATGTAGTGTTTGCACGTGTTTTTGTACTTTTGATTATGGTCATCCTTGACTCATTTATGACCATCCTAATTGTCTGTCTCTTCTTTTTATTGTTCAAATCAAGATATAAGTTTGTGGAGGCGTTAGTCAAGTGGGTGGCCAAAAAAAGTTGTGGCCTAAGGAAAAACCTTTTTATTTTTTTGCAGGTTGTATGTGGCAGATGGGACAAAGAAGGGACACGTGGTGGAGCTGGGAGACTGTTCTCTTTTCGTAGTGACTCAAGTTGGTGTGGTTTGGCAAAGGTATGAAAAACAACTTTCTTTTCGTTGATAGATGTGAGAGTTCATCTTTCGAACCCAAAAATCCTCTTAAAAATCTAGTCTTATCTCTAAGTTATTGTTGGATAAGTTTTAGAGAGAGAGTGATATTATGGAGATTATATGAGGAGAGTTAGATCATCTCACATTTTTTTTGAAGGATAAAACATATATTACACATAATCCTCTCATGACTATCACGTGAGTGTTATGAACTCCTATGGTTAAGAATACGTCTATGCATCCTTTCTTTTTAACATCCCATAGATAAAATCCAGTGAATTTATACTCTGCGTACCATGAAAGGAATTAGAGTAATGGGTTAATGAATATTTAAGTGTAACAAGGGAAGCACACCAAGAATTGCTATTGGCAAGTTTATTTTTGTGTTATCAATTCTAATTTAGGCCCGAGAAACGTCGACTTTGAATTTCAATCTAGTTCGACTTTCAACCGCTTACAAAATTAGCTTTAAGAAAATTAAAAAAAAATATGGTTGCTCAAATAGGGTTGTTGAGGGCCAAAAAAAAGCCGGCATGGAAATAGTGTTTATCAATGCTAATAATAGTGATAACTCACAGTTTATCCGAGGGTGTGGATCGGAGGTCGGGGTTAAACAGGCCCCAGATTCAGATCTTCTCGCTGGTTGGTGTAAATCTGGGAACATTTTTGTCGCTGATATGGTCGAGGGAGATTCTTCAAATGTTCCTTTCACTGAAGCTGTTGCTGACGAAGACTTTTAGCATTTTTTTTGGTTCGTGAGGCTGTAGTGAGAAGTTACCATATCGGCCAAAGAATCTGTAAATTTATTTGAAGAGATGTATTCTGGTTTGTGCTAATCTTTGTCTTTCTGGCAATTTTGCATTTTTTTGGATCGTTGTGCTCACCCTGTCTACGTTTTTTTTTGTGATGTTTTCCTACATTTTTTTTGATGTTTTGCGTCCTTTCGTCAACATTTTATTTTGGTGACAATGTTTGTAGAAAAGTACACCGCCTGTCCTTGTTCGCGTTAAGGATTTATCGGTGTTAAAGCGAAGTAAGAATATATAATATAATCTAAGTTACAATATAATATAATCTAAGTTAGTGCAAGGAGACATGGCAAATTGTAGTCCACTTCCTTTAGCAGTGTTGTTAACACTGATTTAAAAAAGCTGCGACTGAATTAGTGTTATTGACTCTAATAACAATGGCCACTGTAGCAGCAACTAAGAGTGCTCATCGTGATTAGTGTTTATCCTTTTTTGGGGCAGTCAAAGGTCTTTGTTTTTGCGATCGACCGTTGATTTCTTTTCCAAGGTATAAATCGGAAGGTATTGGTCTTGTGATGTTTTGAAGAAAAAACTATAATATGAGGAAAAGTATATCGTTACCCAAAAATGTTCCAAACTAATAGCGACAGTCAGTTTAGTTTTCGGTTATGAATGAAACTAAGATTTGTGTCTGTTCTTGTTAACCAGACATCTAATCTTTGTACAATCGACTTTGTCACAGCTGATAAAATGCTCAGTTTGACAATAATGAGATATCATTGGTGATAACTGCAGTCATTATATAAATTAAAGTAACATTGACGTGCCAAAAATTGATGTTTCTTAAACATCAAGGTGTTTACATTTTTTACCTTGGTAACTTTCCTGTAACATAAAAATTCCTGAACGGGCACTTCAGCGGTTCACTCCAAAAGATTTTCAAGATGGTTTACCATCGCCCTTTTTAATTTAATTTACTTCTCAATAAAAAAAAAATCAGGTGGAGGTCAGAGTCTATGAGACCAAAGCTCCACAAGGTGCTTCTTGTTTGAAACTGTTATTTAGTAAATTCATAGTCCATATGTGGGAAAACATTGGAAATCGTGTGTGTGGTGGACCTATGATATAGAATATAATACAATTGAATGGTGTATTTTATGATTGGCGTTTTCCTCTTGATTTCGCACATTTAAACTATGAATAGACGCTAACTGAGCATGTCTCGCGAACAATTTTTCCAATCGAATTCCAAAACTCGAATAGGTATTTGGTAGTTTGTCTGACCTGAAATATGTTTCCATGTTGGCTTTTTCAGTTTTTTTTGGTTTTCATGTAATCGTTTGGTTTACCATCGCGCGACTTTAATAAAGGTTATTATTTTTGTACGTATTCCAGTATGAATGGTCAATTATTGCAAGCTGCTTCTACAAATTTTATTTGTTTATCGTAGTATTTTAATTCATGCACTTTTTCCCATCGTGCGTTTTTATTTTGGTCTCCTACCATTTTTTTTTTATATATTGCATAACATAACAACTTCAGTAGGGTTTTACTGCGAAGGAAAAAAGAGTCGCCTACGAATTGACGTTATATTTGTAATGGTAAAACTACAAAGACTTTATTCTCTGCAAAAATTCCCAAAGAGCTTTTTTCCCTGCAAAAAAATGTAGTGCCTCCCAGTTTTCAGATTGTCTAGTGCAGCGCCCATCGCTAATTTGGTTGCAACTTCTTCAACCCTAAAATCATAATATTCGCCTTTGCAAGTAATAATTCCTTAAATAGTGGTGAGCAGTGCAGTATTAAAACTGTCAAATTTCATAGCTTGTATGTTGCTTAGAATGAGTACTGTAGTACATAGTCTGAAAACGTCCCATTGTAATTCAAATTTCGCACTGAAATTAAATACTTTACGAGTCAGTTTGTTTTCTTTGTTGTGACATTTCGTTTGCCTTTTTGAACTGTTCATGACAAAACCTTCATAAAAAACTTCTGCAGGTTCTTACTGCATAAGGAGTACAAGGAGTCGAAAAGCACGCATTTTTTTCTTTTTTTGTTACGGAGTACGTAACCTATGCTACGATTAATTTTCGACGGAGATCGGCGATTCGGAAATCTCAGATCGGCATGATTGGGATTAAGTTTTCTTGAGTTTTCTCGTCTGTACATGTCGTGATGATTTCTCAAGGTACATCTGATCAGTATCGTCTTATCGGAATTTGGGACCATTGCAGCATTTTAATGGTTTTGTCGCTTCGCATCAGTCAAAGCCAAGTGCATCTCTACAGTACACGGTGTATCGCTATTAGGGTGAACTTCCATTAGAGGAAAAGTGGGGTTGTTTACTGGACGCCGTACGATTTCGTACAGATTCGTACCATTTTTTATTTTTTTTGTCAGACGAAACATGACGAAACATGTTTAACTGGATGGCTCCAATATTATTGGCGTAAGTATCAACCGTTGGATTTTTCACATTTTTAGATTCGCGAAGCAATCGCGCACATCGTCCAGTGTGAAGAGACTCTCCTCGGCGAGGAGAGTTTCTTCACACTGGTCGCGTACCATTGGTCCACGTGATATGTAAAAAAAATATCCACCACGAACAGGCGATGAGAAACGAACATGTCGTACACGCCATGTGCCTTCCACCACGATGCATGCAGGTCGACCGATATATCCTCGCACGCTCCTTCTGACATCCGCTGACCTTAAAAGTTTGCGGCGCCTTTTTGACATTCTGTTTCGAAATTTTGATTTTCAATTTCAAAATTAAAATCTGGTCGCAAAATTTGCGTACGAATCATTAACTACCTCCGCCCTACAAATATTATGTACAGATTTTCAGCTTGAAGAATATTTCTAGATTTTAACAATCTGAAATTAACCTACGTGTCGACAATCATAATTGAGAAACGATGTCTACTGGCACGACATAATGGAAGGCCGTGCCAGTAAACATGAGAAATAGACGTATCCGCTTGTTTACTGGGACCGCCTAATGGAGAACAGGCCTTAGTGTTAATGTTTTTTTGCCACTTCAAACATGTTTTCTCCGTACACATGTGTCTGATTTTTTATCTGACGGCTGCGATTGAAAGGTAAGATTATGAGCTTCCGATCGACGGTCTCAAATTGAAAATCGGACATGAGTGTACGGAGAAAATATGTTTTAAGGGACGAAAAAATTATTAACACTCATAGTGATACACGGTGTAACGCCCAAGTGCATCAAAATTGCTTCGGAATACCGACCAGACCGTAATGCTGGTTGCATCGAATCGGCGATATGCGATACTTATCTCTACGGTGCACGGCAGTGGTCGCAAACGGTCAACCGAAACCGTGACCGACCGTTAACCGACCGCCCGCGCCGGATCCGGAACGGATTCGGTTGCCAAATTTTGAGGGCCGGACGGTTGCGGTGGGTTGATTCACCAGAAAAAAAAAACGGTTGGTTACGGTCGGTCAACCAAAAAGCCAAAAAAAAATGAAAAATTTGTACTGTCCATACAATCCAACATTATTGTACTTTGTACTCTTTGGTATCGTGGAAGTACGTGACATCATGATTAGCGTCGCAAATCTGACACGGTAGTAACACTATTAATTTTGCAATCTTAGGGAACGCGACAAAGCGTCGCAAATCTGACACGTTAGTAAACACTATTCATTTCGCAAACCTAAGGGAACGCGACATATCTTAATTATTGGCTTATTCATACGTCGTACATTATATAATTTTGTACTTTTTCGGTTACGGGCGGGCACGGTTAGTCGCGAGAAATCGAGTTTCGGTTAACTTTTATTTTCGTAAACGCCGGTCGGTTAACGGTTAACAATTTTGGAGCGTGATATAACCCGGTCGGGCGTCAGATTTTGAAAAAAAAAAACGGTCGTTTTCGGTTATGTAAAATTTTGACTTTTGCGACCTCTGGTGCACGGTGGTGTTCTAAGGGGAAATGCGTGTCGACAGATGGTTTTTTAGGGTTATCCTATACCAAACGGAAATGTTTACAACAGGACTTTCCTGCAATGCGACAAACGGTTTTCCTACAGTTTTTGCGTTGTCCTTTTTCTAAAAGGACAAAGCATTGTAGTCGCCTTCGTCTCTGGTGACAACGAGAATTGACCGTCGATTTTTTTTGAGTAAGATCTTGAGCCGTTGAGTGTTTTGAGTTTTGATTGGCGTCTCTGGTGACAACGATAATTGATCGTCGATTGATTTTGTGTAAGATCGTGAGCCGTTGAGTGATTTGAGTTTTGATTGGCTTTGTCATGTTCCATTTTGATGTAATGAATAGAGACACGTGGTACAATTCTATTTGTTGTATTTCGCGTGGTTGTAGTGGTATGATAAAAGGCCAAACAAAATCGACGTCACGCAAAACAAAATCGACGTCACGCCAAAATGTCGTGATATCAATACCGGTTGAGTAACGTACAGTATCGTACGTTAAAATTATGCGCGTGCGATCCGGGACATCGCGCCAAGTTGTCGTTTTGTCAATATTCGTACACGCCAAAATGTCGTGTTATCAATACCGGCTAATAACGTACAGTATCGTACTTTTGATTTTTGCGCGTGCGATCCCGTCACATCACGCCACGCTGTCATGTTCTCAATATCTGTACAATACACCGCCAATCGTTATTAGCGTTGTGTACACTAATTCCGTCCCGCTTTTTTTTATATTTATTCTCAAATAGAATTATCCACACTATTTAAAAAACACCCTAATTCCTAATTAGAATAGACGATTTCTTCGAAAAAATTCAAATTCCCAGTTAGCGTAAACCACGCTAATTATTCGTATACGCTAAAAAAACTTAAACGCTAATAACGATTGGCGGTGTACACCGCCAATCGTTATTAGCGTGTAAGTTTTTATAGCGTATAAAAATAATTACCGTGGTGTACGCTATTTAAGAATTTGAAAATTTTGGAAAAAATCATACATTCTAATTGTTTCGTAATGGTAATTTGGATCTTTGAAAAAAAAAATGTCGGTCACAAACATGCTTACACTAATATAGGTCTCCGTACAAAATCTGACAAATCGTACACAAATCGTACATTCACACGGTCGAATCGCGGCTGTCGGACGAATATGTGCGAGCGGGATTTTTTACGACCTGGTTTTTTTTCCTTTTTAGAACGCACATTCTCATGCGTCCGTGGTTACTAAAATTAATATATTGTAATTTTTAACTTAAAAAGGTACATTTATGTACGGTTATACACTGACCGTACATCACTCTATTTAAGAGACAACGTACTGAGTATTACCCTAAATAGAATAAAGAAAAAAATAGAATGAATTACACTAATGGAGAATAAATAAAAAAAAAGCGGGACGGAATTAGCGTACACAACGCTAATAACGATTGGCGGTGTACTGTACAGTACTTTTATTTCAGTGTTGGCGTGACGTACGATGTGTCGTTTAATCTATACCGGTACAAAAACGTACAGTATCGCACTTTTAATTTTGGCGCGTGCTATGTCGTCACATCACGCCACGTTGTCGTGTTCTAAAAATCCGAACACTACACAGCGAATCGTAGTTAGAGTAGATAACGCTAATTCGGTCGCCCTAAATTTCGATTCTATCACGTTAAATAGAGTAGATGATTCGAATTTTTTCATTATACTATTTAAGGTAAAGTTTAATTAGCGTAAAAAATTCTAATATAGGTTCGTTTTAAATAGTGTGGAGTACGGACAATATGTGACTGTGCAAATTGTACTTTTATAAGTAAAAAGGTAAAAATAATAATTTAATAGAATCGCGCTCAAATTGCACTTAACCAAAAAAATAAATCGCATCGAAAAAAACCCATTCGCATAGCTCCGTCTGTCGACAACATTATCGTCCATGTGAACATTTACATGAATTTACATGTGAAAAGTTTATCGTTAAACAACAACAGTATGAGACAAATAGTACTAACGTCATAATAACGTCAAAATATACGGACTAAAAGTTTTTGTATGTCTACATAATATAGTGTTCGTAATTATAGCACGGATAATTATTGCCGACATAACCTAATATAGAGTACTTAATTAGAGTACACTTCCTCTGTCAAAAGGTTCAATCACAATAATTAGCATTTATAACTCTAAACACTTTTTTTTGTTTTTTTACTCTAATTTTTTATTTACTCTAATTACGAATTCGCGGTGTACCGTAATTTCTATGTCGGCATCACGTACGATGCTCGTATATGGTACGCACTGTACTATCGCATTGTACATGGTAAAGACCATGACGACCCAAAGTGGATGGTTTCATTCGCGTTTCGTTCATGTAGGGGGGTTGTTTAAGCGTAAAAGCTTCACATTAATTTGAGCATTCGATCTCAATCTACTGAACGATATGAATGAATGGACTGAATATATCATGTAGTATTAAATATTTTAATGTTAAATCTAGAATATACATTAAACCATTAGCATTATTCAACCATTATTCGTTTAAACAGAATACTAATGGTTTTTGTTTATTTTACATTAAGGTGTTGCGTTTATATTTTTTACATTTTCTTTTATCAAAACATAAAATCACAAAAGAAGAAAACAAAAAGAGACTAACGAAATAAATAACCACGATACAACCTTGATCACATAACAAAAACGCAAGAAACAAATGTAAACATAACAAAGATAATAATAAGAAAAAATAAAACCATCAGACTTAACTAGGATTCAACCAACTTAGTCCAAAGACTCAGAAGGTTAGAACAACATCATTATCAACTCGATGGCTGACTAACACAACAAACACGTATTTTATGTAATATTTTTTGATAATTAGAATATGCTGATTACTTTAAGTACTTTTTTTTTGTTTTCGATCAAACACCTTAGTCAAAGACCCAGATAGTTGCATAAACATCATTATCGGCTAAAAGGCTGACTAACATTACAATCACTTATTATTTATTTATTTTCGTTGTTTATTATAGTAGATTGATTACTTTGAGTACTTTGTTTTTCTTTTTCTTTTTTTGCGATCAACCAACTTAGTCCTAAGACTTAGAAGGTTGCATAAACATCACTATCAGCTCGTGGGCTGACCAACATTACAAATACTTGTTTTCAATGTCTTATAGTAGTTACAAATAGTAGTTACTTCATTATCACAAATACTTGACAACTTTGTTTCGTTGAAACTTCATTACTTTGTTTTTTTTTTTGAAATACAATACAAATACTTTGAATACTTTGTTCTTGTGATACTTTGATTACAACATCATCGTCATCATCATCTTCATGAGCAACATCATCATGATCATGATGATCATGATCATGATCATCATGATCATCATCGTCATCATCTTCATGATCATCATCATCATCATCATCATCATCATTATACATCATCATCATCATCATCATCATCATCATAGTAAACATCACCATCGTCAACACCATCATCATCATCATCAGCATCATCATTACATCATCATCATTATCATCATCATCATTACATCATCATCATCATCATCATCGTCATCATCATTGTCAACATCATCATCGCCAACATCATCATCATCCTCATCATCATCGTCATCATCATCATCATCATTACATCATAATCATCAACAACATCATCATCATTACATCATGGTTTTTTTTTTGAGATACAATACAAATACGTTGAATACTTTGGTTTGGTGATACTTTGATTACATCATCTTCATCTTCTTCATCATCATCATTACATCATCATCATCATCATCATCATCATCGTCATCATTACATCATCATCATCATCATTGTCACCATCATCATCATCATCGTCGTCATCGTCATCATTACATCATCATCATCTTCATCATTGTCACCATCATCATCAACATCATCATCATCAACATCATCATCATTACATCATTATCATCATCATCATTACATCATTATCATCATCATCACCATTGTCATCATCATCATTATCATCATCATCATCATCATCGTCATCGTCATCATCATCATCATCATCTTCATCATCATCATCATCATTGTCACCATCATCATCAACATCATCATCTTGATCATCATCATCATCATCATACATTTTATTTAATAGATACTGCTTAAAGTAAACTATCACTAGAACTTCCCACCAGAGGCTAATAAACTTATTTTTATAAACGTAGCTTAAAATAAGAATAAAAATAAAATTTCTTACCAATGTCTTCGTTGTATAATGTCCCCTGGCCATCATTCCATGAGGGGTCGTATCCTCCTCCGTCACAAAATTGTAGGGCTTTTTTTAAGGGCATAGACTCCAATCATCACTTTCACCTTGTCCACTGAAGAAACCAAAAAGACAAACGATTGTTTAAATGTAACATGAACTTGTGAACATAGCAAACAATAGAAACGTAGTGAAATTTAGATACACAATACATTGTTCATACAAACCATATAAATTGTGAACACTACATGCGACATAAATTTGTGTTTATTACATGCAATGGAAACTTGTGAATATTCAAGCATCACTCTCGCCTTGTCCCCTAAAGATCCAAAAGGAAAAACGACCATTTCAATATATAAAGTTGTGAGCATACCATGTGGTACAAATGTTGTGATATTTAGATGCTATACAACTACTGAACATAAAACAATAAACTTGAGTATACTTTTTATGCTACAATATAAACTCGTGAACCTTGTAATATTGCATACAATAGAAAATTGGGAATATTCGAGCATCACTATTGCTTTGTCGAAAGGGGAAATCAAAAGGAAAAACAACATTTTAACATAACAAATTGCAAATTTAACATATCCGTCTGTGTCTCAAGGGGCGTATAATTTGTTTATTCATATAATATGAACTAGTGAACACTAGTGCAATAAAAAACTTGTAAGCAAGAGATACAATACAACTTGCAAACACGAAACAAATACTTGTGTACGTTGTGTACGTTTTAACACTAATAATTAGCACATTAAAACAGTTTGATATAAATGTTAAAATATATAATGTAATAGTTAGTTCTCACATTAAAAATCAACACATTATAATATATAACTAGTTATAACTCTAATGATATAACAGTTAGATTAAACCTACTATAATATGTATAATATGTATAGTATAGCAGTTAGATATAAATTTTACAATGTATATAATGTCACAGTTAGATAACATTGTAATAATTAACACATGTAATATATACAAAATAACAAATAGATATAACAAAATAACAATTAGATATAACTATTAATTAAATAATAGTTTATTATAGTGTAATAATTAACATAGTATAGCAGTTAGATATAATTGTTATAATTAATGAAATATAACAGCTAGATACAGTTGTTATGCTTAGTATAATACAACAGTTACATATAAAAACTGTGATAATAAATAAAATATTATAGTTATAACTAGTTGTCATATTTAGTATAATATAACAGTTAGACATAAATTCTATAATTACCAGAGTATACCACCTACACACAATTGTTATAATTGCCATAATCTAACAGATAAGTATAACTGTTTAGATAATAAAATATAACAGTTAGATGTAACTTTTTGATAAATATAACATAAAAACTATAACTAGCTGTTATGTTTAGCATAATATAACATCCAAATATAGTCGTTATGCTTAGTACAATGTAAGAGCTACATATAATAAATGTCATTATAAATAAAATATAACAGTTATAACAAGCTGTCTTATTGAGTAAAATACAACAGTTAGTTGTAGCTGTTATAATTTATAAAGTATAACAGGTAGATATAACTGCATATTTATCTACCTGTTATAATAAATATGATTTAACAGTTAGATATAACTGTGAAACAATTATAACTAGCTGTAATAAATAATGTAGTATAACAGCTAAATATAACCGTTATAATCAAAGTATTGAAACAGTTATAACTAGTTGCTATAATTAGTATAGTACAACAGTCTGTTGGGTACTTGTGATTGCAATTCTGAGACCTCCATAGGACCTCAGAGTAAGCAGCTCACACAAAGACTCTAGGATAATCTTGACCCCTTTGTCTTTCAGCACAAATAACCGCAACCTTGGCAAACAAAAACTCTAACCACCATCACCTTTTTGAAGACAAGACTCCCCTGAGTCGATAGCAAAAAGAATCTCTGACTTGGCTCCCCTGAGCAGTAAGTCATGGAGGGTCAAAGTTGTTTGTACAGAAGCTTTTTGGGAGAGAGGGTCCTATCTACCAATTTTTCTAAGTCCTATCTCTCTAACAAACTCTATCTGTTGGTGTACGACACCAATCATATTACACTGCCGTACACAAAAGTACAGCTACCGGTGTACTTTATGTACGGATATTGTACGACATGGCCTAAATGTCGACACATGTCACATTCGGATTCGCACCGTAATCCTTGGAGATGTCGCGATCCAACGTAGTAGTGCCACGTGTCATCCGATGTGGCGATGACCACAAACCGCCGAGAATCTCTTCCGCGATCTCGACTTTCTTTTCGGCCGTCCGATTGAATGCTGATTTCAATCGTAGCCGTCATAAATGCTTGCACGATACTTGTTTCTTATCCATACCGAAATCGGTACGTTTACATAAGTGGATTTATGTATTCGTAAACATATGCCGTTAAATGAATTTTCCTACCTGTTTGCATTTTAATAAATATCAAACCCAATAGTATGTATCGTAACTTCTAGACTTAACGGTTAAGGCTACCGGCGTTTGACGATCGGCAGGTACCAGGATCAAATCATGGTTCCGAAATGCTCCTTTTAGTAAATAAACCTACCTATTTGTAAATCAACTAATATATTTCCTGTAAACCTCTGGATAGCCTAGGTAGCCAAGGCTCTAGCTTCCTCTCCAACTTCTCAGTGACAGCAACAAGTGTGGGAGTTGGAGAGAGAAGTTAGAGGCAGACTGCCTCGGCTTCTTTTCTATATTCCAATTTAGACCTAGAAAACAATAAAATAACCATCGATTTCTATTGTGAGGGTGGCCAAGGCACCAACTGTCACGACTTACCTGGCAATAGCTTCCTTCTCACCCTCCAGTTAAAAAATAAACATCTACACTTCTCCCCACCCTCTCCCTCTCCCTCCCCCTCTCCTCTATTGAATATTCAAAATATTTAGAATTGATTAGGGGGAAAGGGAGAGAGGGAAGGAATGTGGGAACGGGAGACGAATGTAGTGGTTGACAAGAAGAGGACCAGATTTGATCTCCAATGACGAGGCAAGGGGAGCTGTTGCCAAGAGAGTCCACAATCGCCGGTCTCAGAATTTGAAACGGGACTCGCAGGGAACATAATACTGTACAGTACAATATTGAACGGTACAATACTGTACCTGCAGCCGAAATTATTTTCCCATCAACATAAAATGAATCATTATCCATATTATCGTACTAGATTTGTCCTTGGATTTAAAAATCTCAATCGTACAAAAATCGTAGCCGCAAGAAGTTTGACGGTCGACAAAATATCTATCAATGAACCGACAAAGTCTATTGGAAATCTGTCGCATTTTTTATGGTACTGTAAAAAAACGATAGGCCCTTGGCAACCAAAGGGCAAAGCATCGTGTCCCCTGCGCGCTACACTACACCGCGAATCGTAATTAGAGTAATGAAAAAATTAGAGTAAAAAAACAAAATAAAACAATTAGAGTAATTAACTAAATTTTATTTGATAGAACTCTTTCACAGAGGAAGTTTACTCTAATTTATTTAACTACTCTATATTGGGTTATGTCGGTAATAAATATCCGCGCTGAAATTATGAACACTAAATTACGTAGACGTTCAAAATCAGTCAGTCCGTATAGTTTTGACATCATTATGACGTAAGTATTATTTGTCGCGCTGAATGTCAGTTAATGTTCACTCTGACGACTATGCTGTCGACGGACGAGAGTTATGCGCACGACTTTTTTTCGATGAGATTCATTTTTCGTTTAGTGCGATTTCACGTGCGAGCGCGATTCTATTAAATCATTAATACTACCTTTTTGCTTAAAAAAGTAGAATTTTGCACGGTCGAACGTCGTACGTATTCCACACTATTTAAGACAAACCTATATTACAATTTTGTTACTCTAATTAATCTTACCTAAATTAGAATAATGAAAAAATTAGAATCGATTACTCTATTTGATGTCATAAAGTCGAAATTTTGAGCGACCGAATCAGAGTAATTTACCCTACTTACGATTCGCGGTGTAGAGTACATCGACGACAACAAAGTGATTGCGTTAGTTGACCCGCGGCCGACGACATCGAGGTGGCCACGACAGGTACCAGGATGCCGTCGATGCCGTATAAGTAAGTGAAACGATATTGCAGCGACGACGACGATCGATTCTTTGTAGTTTGTACCCTTGACAAGACGGTTCGAAACCTCTGTACTACAGTACATCGCCAATCGCTATTAGCGTAGAAGTTTCTTTAGCGTATACGAATAATTAACGTGGTTTACGCTAATTGGGAATTTGGAAATTTTCGAAGAAATCGATTACTCTAATTAGGAATTAGGTTTTTTAAATAGTGTGGATAATTCTATTTGAGAATAAAAGAAAAAGAAAGCGGACGGGATTAGCGTACACAACGCTAATAACGATTGGCGGTGTACAGTACACCGCCAATCGTTATAAGCGTTGTGTACGCTAATTCCGTCCGGTTTTTTTTTTTTTTTATTCTCCAATAGTGTAGTTTATTCTATTTTTTTCTTTATTCTATTTAGTGTTTTTTCAGTACGTTGTCTATTAAATAGAATGGTGTACGGTCAATATCAGACCGTACATAAATGTAACTTTTTAAGTTAAAAAGTACAATAAATTAGTTTTAGTAACCGCGGACGCATGAGAATGTGCGTTCAAAAAAGGAAAAAAAACAAGGTTGTAAAAAACCCCGCTCGCATATATTCGTCCGACAGCCGCGTTTCGACCGTGTGAATGTACGATTTGTGTACGATTTGTCAGATTTTGTACGGAGACCTATATTAGTGTAAGCATGTTTACGACCGACATTTTTTTTTTCAAAGATCCAAATTACCATAACCAAACAATTATAATGTATGACTTTTTCCAAAATTTTCAAATTCTTTAATAGCTTACACCACGGTAATTATTTTTATACGCTAAAAAAACTTACACGCTAATAACGATCGGCGGTGTAGAGCGACGACGACAAAGTGATCGCGACAGTTGAGCTGCGGTCTACGACGTCAAGGATGGTTTGGTACGGATGGATTTTAGTCATCGGGACTTAATCGTACGGCAAAATTAATCACATAGCGAAGTTTATGTTGACGTAAGTTGACGTCAAGGGCGATTCATGTCCAAACAAATTCCACGTCACGCCAAAATGTCGTGTTATCGATACCGTAGAGTACACCGTCGATCGTATTTAGCGTGTATAAATTATTAGTGTGTAGAATAATTTAGTGTCATGTACACTAATTTTGACTTAATTTTTTTTTGAGAAAAAAACTATACACTAATTTTTCAACGAACGCCAATATGGGTACAGCTGATTTGTCGAGAGGATATTCACAGTAATATAGGTAAAAGTACAGATTCTGACAATTCGAACACTTTCGCATACTTTCACTCTAATTAATTCCTAACTCTAATTTCGGTTTTTTAGGTTGTAGGCAATACGCGATAAATAAATTTACACTAAAACAGGTACAAGTACGAAATCCTTTAAATCGTACACCGAATTGTGGTTGTATCCTATTTAGGATTAACTCCCATTTGGGTATATTTTTTTTGTGATCAATATAATTACACTATTAGAGGTACAATTAGAAAATCTGTAACACCGTACACCGTGACGTTATTAGGTTGATTCCATGCGTCTGGTTGCATAGCTTAGTTAGTCGCTAACGATACAGAACATTGCAGGTGTCATATGTTGCTTCGGTTTTTTGTTTCATCTGAGATTTGTAAAAGTTTAGCAACAGGAAGGCGTTGTTTGGCGATATTCTACGTAAAAGTTACAGTAGAAAGGACGATGTACTCTAATAAGGTTGCCGATCATTTGAAAAATAAACGCTAATTATGTCTCTGAACTCTAATAATGTCGCATTTTGGTTGCTTATTTAGAGTTAATGTACTCTAATATGGACCCTTAAGAGTAATACTCTTGAGCTTCGTGGGCGTAAATGAAAAACGAACCCCTTATTAGAATCAATGTTGACTCTAATTGCGACCATAACGCCAACAATATCAAATAACATGTCGTAATGAGGTTTCGATTGGTTGATATGAAATTCACGTGGTTTAATGAAATCCACGTAATTTCTAACGTTGTGATAACGTTGAAAAGTCTGTTTGCTATGTTGACGACGCCGTCGCAAAAAATACCGTACGACATTGAGCTGGATCTATTTTCATGGCGCTTCAATTTATTTGGCGCAAATCTGAATTTTCAATTTCTTTTTTCGTAATGCAGCCAAATTTTAGGTCTTCCCGCTTTTACTATCACATTTCAACTTTTATGGAATTTGAAAATCAAAATTTAGGATCAACGTTACAAATTTAAACGGAATTTCCTTGCGTGATAATTCCCTCTCTTTTTGTGGAACACCAATGTAATATTTTCATTATATATATATTCATTTATTAACACAAACATGGCACTCTCAACTAAAACACTTTAACTGGTGAGGGTGACATTTGAATTGATCATTGTAATTTTTACTTCCCCAAATCTGCCCTTTCCCTCCCCTTCTCCTAAAAATCCTCCCTTTCCCCCTCTTTTCCCTCTCTCTCTTCCCCAAATCTGCCTTTTCCCTCTCCCTCTCCTAAAAATCCTTCCTGTCCCCCTCTTTTCCCTCTCTCTCTCTTCCCCAAATCTGCCCTTTCCTTCCCCCTCTCCCAAAAATCCTCCCTTTCCCCCTCCTTTCCCTCTCTCTCTTCCCCAAATCTGCCCTTTCCCCCCTTCCTTTCCCAAAAATCCTTCCTCTCCCCCTCCTTTCCCTCTCTCTCTTCCCCAAATCTGCCTTTTCCCTCCCCCTTTCCCAAAAATCCTTCCTTTCCCCCTACTTTCCCTCTCCCTCTTCCCCAAATCTGCCCTTTCCCTCCCCCTCTCCCAAAAATCCTCCCTTTCCCCCTACTTTCCCTCTCCTTCTTCCCCAAATCTGCCCTTTCTCTCTCCCTCTCCCAAAAAACAATTGAACTGCTTAGGGTGCCATTGATCTTTGTATTCTGTACTTCCTCCATTTTAGTTGTTGTCATTTATTTAAAAACATGTGGACCCTCCATACTTTTTTTAGGCCAAAACCGTTGGCTAATAGCCACAGGCCCGAAAACATTCCCTCTCAAAATGAGGTGGAAGGTCTTAGGAATGTCGAAGGCACAATTTTGCAAAGTGGGGAAGGAAATATTCCTGGAGGGGCAGCTTCCGATGGAACGGAAGCCATTTTGGATTGTTTTTTTCTATATTCGAGTGGACGCAATCTCCAAAATGAAGGGGGGACTACGTTACCGACCGAAGAAGCGGGTATACCAGAAGAGGTAGAGGAGGGATATGCATCTGACGCGGTTGGGATTATAGATCAATTCTTCCCGTCGAATAATAGTTTGGGAAAGCGTCGTTCCACACGGAAGACACAACAGGTGTCGACCAAAGCAACGCGCTTGCGGGTCATCCAGTGGATGATTGAAGATTCCGAGGAGAACGGACAAGAAATGATCATCCCGAGGACCATGAAGAAGTTTCCGGAACACTTTACAGGAAAATATAATTGCAGTAAGTTGTTTTATTACATACCTCTTTCGTCGTGCTTTCCCTTGTGTTGCTTTATTTGCTTTGTTTAAATAAAAAAGGTGTCCGCCTTCTTCCTCTGCCCGTTCCCTTCCCCTCTCCCAAAAATCCTCCCTTTCCCCCTCCTTTCCCTCTCCCTCTTCCCCAAATCTGCCCTTCCCCTCCCCCTCAAAATCCTCCCTTTCCCCCTCCTTTCCCTCTCCCTCTTCCCCAAATCTGCCCTTTCCCTCCCCCTCTCACAAAAATCCTCCCTTTCTCCCGTCTTTCCCTCTCCCCTTTCCCCAAATCTGCTCTTTCCCTCCCCCTCTCCCAAAAATCCTCCCTTTCCCCCTACTTTCCCTCTCCCTCTTCCCCAAATCTGCCACGGCGAGGCCATAGCACCTTGTAGCCACCCTGTTACACTTTTTTATTTGTTCTAAGACATTGTCAAGTTGTTTTTTTTTTGGTTTCGTTTTTGTTTCCTATTCAACAAAGTACGGGAAGGCTTCTCGATGGCGGAGAGAGAGGCTTACCATTATGGAAAGGATTCGATCTACATCATTATCGTTCTCGTCGTCATCCTTTGGGAGAAGATCGATGACAAGGACGAAGGCGCTTCCGGGACGAGGTCGGAAGGAATATCCTTGGGTGACCGTCATCCACGAGGAGTTGATAGAGGAGTTTTGCCGCTTTAAGAAGGCGGGAATGAAAATGTCCACCGCAATTCTTGTGGACATGGCGAAACACATTGTACTTCGGAGGAGGGTCAAGCATGGCGTCGAGTGGCTGAATAAAGATGGATCTGAAGTCCGACCGAATATAACTAGGAGGTGGGTGCAAAGGGCCCAGGAAAAGCACAATATTGTGGTGCGGGCACAAAAGGGCAAATTACAATGTAGCTCTGAGAAAGCGGAGTACATCGAGAAGACCGTGGCTTACCATATGGGGGTCCTTAAAAGGGGGTTTGAATCCGGTACGCTCTACTAACCTATGCAATTATTTGTTCTATGAAAGTCGAAGTTTTGGATTTATATTAGTTTTTTTTTTACTTGGTTTTATTTTTTAAAGGAAGTTTGCATGCATTTTGAGGAGGTACATTTAATTTGCTCTTTTGTGTATTGTATCGCAAGCATTTTTGCCCATTGTTTCTACGACTTTCTTGTTTTCGGGATTATGACGTACTCTAGCACGATGTTTTTTATTACTTTTTTGGGTTATACGTCGCGTGTGCAAAAGGAGCGTTGAACGAGGATTTGATGGAGAACATGGACGAGACCCATGTTATTGTAAATATCGACAACGGAAAAACATTGGGATTTCAGGGGGACGAAACCGTCAAATATGTCGATGTTGCCGGCGGTGGGGAGTCAATGACCCTAATGGTGCGTATAACCGGAGGCGTTAACGCAATGATAGCCAACCCCATGATCATCTTCACGAATAGGAGTCGGAGTTACCCGATCGGGGGGTTTCCCGACACGGTCCCTGGTAAGAGTTTTCATCCAATTGCAATTTTTCATTTTTTTTAGTGTGTTTTTTTATCGTCATTCACTATGAACTCTCTCTCCCCTTCCCTCTTTATCTATCTCTCTCTATCCTCCACTCGCCACACGCTCTCTCATCCCTCTCTTACTGAATCCCTCTCTCTCCCTCTCCCGCTCGCTAACTCATCTATCTACATCTCCCCTCTCCTCTATTCTCATTGCCCATTCTAATTATGCTTTTTGGCAATTGCGAATGTTTACAGGTGTTTGTTACCGGAGTTGCTCGAAGGGGTGGAATGACAAAACAGTGTTCCCTCAGTGGGTTGCGGAGGACAGATCTTACCAAAGGGATCCACAAGGACGACCAAAAATATTGTTTTTAGACAATTGTGGAGGGCACAACTCGTCGGACGAGTTGGATCAGGCGTTACGAGCAAAGAACACTATGCTACATTTTTTCCCCCCCAACGCAACGCATCTCGTGCAACCGGCCGACTCATTTGTCATCTCAAAAATCAAGGAGGTTTGGTCCCGGATTTGGGAGAGTTGGAAAGTGCTCGGGATTCAGCAAGGACTTTGGGCAAAACCTTCGAGCAAAGGATGGTCCGGAAAACTGGCTGGCCCCGGGAAGGCATTCTTCTTAAGATTGGCGCGGGATTCTATCCGAGAAGTGAACGCCATGAGGGACGCGAATAGGATGACTTATGCGAGGAAAGCGATGATTCAATGCGGTTTGTCTTTACGCAACGGGAAGTGGGAGGAAGACATGCTCACAAGGCAATTACAAGCTATCATTAACAAGCACCGCAATCATTTTGATGGAGTGGAAGTACAGTCTCCTTGCCCTAGAGCTCGAGACTTCAGTCAAAATATCGGTGAGGCAAACAGTCAACAAAATGGCATGTGGAGCGAAGGAGGCACGAGCGCCAACGACATTTGAGGCATAGGAAAGAGTTAAATAGGTGGTTGTGATTTTTTTATTCACAAACATAGTTTTAGTGTGATAGTGTAATAGAAAACACATATTTTTGTTGTTAGTTACGGTACAAACATGTAGTGAGTTAGTGAACTTTACTGGCCATTCCCCTTATGGGAAACCCGATTTTTAATTTGTAACTGTCATTTATGATAATCTAAGTTCAGTGTATGATAATGTAAGTTCAGTGTTTCCAATGCTTACCTGTTTTGTGATATGTCTGTTATGATTTCTGGTGCATATTTTTATGTTGATGTGTGTATTAATTGGATTACAAATAATGAGTACCACACATGAATAATATATGCTTTTAACACTTTGTTGTTCGCTGGTTTACAAAAAACGGTTAGGCATTGTGCCGAAGGTTGGTAGTCCACCGACGAAACTGCCTCAACACTGAAAGGAAAATTAGCGGCGACTGTCCCTCGTCACTATTATACACCACTCAACCAACACAATGTGGGATTTCCCGGTGACTGTAGCGACGACCCTGCCTCAATGTTGGTTTGTTATCTAGCAACGACTTTACTTCGTCACTGGTTGACCCCTATCATATGTATTATATGTTTCAGCAACAAAGCTACCGAGCTACCGCGTCGTTGTCTTTTGGTATTTCAAAGAGGTCATATGTAATATATGTTTCAGTGACGAAGGTACCGCGTCACTGTCTTTTGGTATTTCAAAAAGGCAGACAGGCGAACAAGATGATGTCAAAAAAAAAAAAGCCACAACAAGTATTATCACACGATGTGAAATACACTTTTCAATTACTATAATGACAATTGAACAAGGACAGACCATAAGAAGGATGGGAACAGTTTTAGGCACATAAGATTGGAGGCGAGAATAACATAAGGTAATATGAAATTCATTATATGACAGTGATCTTGTTTTACAAAATAATATTAAAACACAAATGTACTCGAGGCCATTGACCTACACTATCACTGTATCCATTGTCTCGGCTTAGATCTATAGTTATTTAAAGAATCTAAACGACCCAATGCTACACAACCTATTTATTGTCTAATGGACAACCTATATAAAAAGAACTATCCTTAAACGTCCAGTTGGAGACAACAAGAATATTAAATCTGCATCGGCATATTTCAACGACTTTTTTCATATCTATGACGTCTTCACAATGCCGTACGGTACTTCCTCAAAAAACGACTGTTGGAAATTAAACACCCCTGGAGATGAAAAAGACAAGAAGGCATATGGGAGGGAATATTGACGGAAAATGAGAAAAACAAAAGGGCAAGGGAAAAGGAGGAGAGGGGAAGGTGAAGAGCAGAATTTTGGGGGAGTAAGAGGAAAGGGAAAGATATGGGGAAGAGGGAGAGGTAAAGGAGGGGGAAAGGGAGGATTTTTGGGAGAGGGGGGGGGGGAAGGGGAAGTTCGTCGAAGAGGGAGAGAGAAAGTAGGGGGAAAGGGAGGATTTTTGGGAGAGAGGGAGGGAAAGGGCAGATTTGGGAAGAAGGAGACGGAAAAGAGGGGGAAAGAGAGGATTTTTGGGAAAGGGGGAGGGAAAAAGCAGATTTGGGGAAGAGGGAGATGGAAAGTTGAGAGAAAAGGAGGATTTTTGGGAGGGGGGGAAGGAAAGGGCAGATTCGTTGAAGAGGGAGAGGGAAAAGAGGGGGAAAGGTAAGAGTTTTTGGAGAGGGAGAGGGAAAGGAGGGGGAAAGGAAGAAGTTTTGGGAGGGGGAGGGAAAGGGCAGATTCGGGGAAGAGGGAGAGGGAAAAGCAGGGGGAAAGGGAGGATTTTTGGGAGAGAGGTAGGGAAAAGGCAGATTTGGGGAAGAAAGAGAGGGAAAGTAGGGGGAAAGGGAGGAGTTTTGGGAGAGAGGGAGGGAAAGGGAAGATTTTGGGAAGAAGGAGAGGGGAAAGAGGGGGAAAGGGAGGATTTTCGGGAAAGGGGGAGGGAAAGAGAAGATTTGGGGAAGAGGGAGAGGGAAAGTAGGGGGAAAGGGAAGAGTTTTGGGAGAGAGGGAGGGAAGGGAAGATTTTGGGAAAAAGGAGAGGGAAAGTAGGGGGAAAGGGAGGAGTTTTGGGAGAGGGGGAGGGAAGGGAAGATTTGGGGAAGAAGGAGAGGGAAAGTAGGGGGAAAGGGAGGATTTTTGGGAAAGGGGGAGGGAAAGAGCAGATTTGGGGAAGAGGGAGAGGGAAAGTAGGGGGAAAGGGAGGAGTTTTGGGAGAGGGGAAGGAAAAGAGCAGATTTGGGGAAGAGGGAGAAGGAAAGTAGAGAGAAAAGGAGGATTTTTGGGAGGGGGGGAAGGAAAGGGCAGATTCGTTGAAGAGGGAGAGGGAAAAGAGGGGGAAAGGTAAGAGTTTTTGGAGAGGGAGAGGGAAAGGAGGGGGAAAGGAAGAAGTTTTGGGAGGGGGAGGGAAAGGGCAGATTCGGGGAAGAGGGAGAGGAAAAGTAGGGGGAAAGGGAGGATTTTTGGGAGAGAGGTAGGGAAAAGGCAGATTTGGGGAAGAAAGAGAGGGAAAGGGAGGATTTTTGGGAGAGTGGGAGGGAAAGAGCAGATTTGGAAGAGAGAGAGGGAAAAGAGGGGGAAAGAGAGGATTTTTGTGAAAGGGGGAGGGAAAGGGCAGATTTAGGGAAGAGGGAGAGGGAGAGGTAGGGTGAAGAGGGAAGAGGATTTTTGGGAAAGGGGGAGGGAAAGGGCAGATTTGGGGAAGAGAGGGAAGGAAAGTAGAGAGAAAAGAAGGACTTTTGGGAGGGGGGGAAGGAAAGGGCAGATTCGGGGAAGAGGGAGAGGGAAAGGAGGGGGAAAGGTAAGATTTTTGGGAGGGGGGAGGGAATGGACAGATTTGGGGTAGAGGGAGAGTGCAATGGGAAGAGTTTTTGTTTTGTTTATTCTTTTAAAACTTACCGTTGATAATTTTATTCGTACATATATTGTGACATCCGTGTCACCACAACAATGACATTAGTCGCCTTGAAGTTTGGTCCTGTTCGTTAGAAATAACAAAAAAAAAAAGACGAAACCCCATAGAAATGTTGAGAGGGAGTAGAAGCATGAAAGAAGATATAATATCTACGTGCGTCTTGTCCAAAAAATGTTGAAAATTTGAAAAAAAAGTCGGCGTGATGAAGAATAATTGTGTGGATGAGATTCTAAAATAACAAATCTTTTTTAGATGGCCTATCCACAATTGCAGTTGTTTTGACATCTTTTATGTTTTTGCTTCTACGTCACGCTTTCAACCCTAAATGTGGTATATTAACCCTAATTTGGTCAAGTTTTAACTCTAATTTTTGGCCATTTCCCGAAGTGAACCCATTTTAGAGTGCAGACGAACTCTAATATGTGCAGTTTTGGGGAAACGACCCCTTTTTAGCGTACATGAATCTAAAATAGAGTACACGTTTACTCTGATATTTCCAAAAGATCTGAAATAGAGCACAATGGCACCTAAATAGCGTGAATTTTCAGTGAATTTGCTACATGTATAAGCATCAATCAGTTCGTTTACGTAACAAGTGCAATGTCGTGCATATAAAAAGGCTACCTGTTCACATTACGACCAGAAAAACGAACATTTGAATGTGTGTGAACAGGATTTGGCAAACTCGTTTTAACTTTATTTCGCAGGGCAGTTTTTTGTGTGATAGCAGATATTTTATTAAAATATCTGTACTAGTATAATTAAAAAGTACATTTTTATATGCACCGACATGTTCCGTACTCCACACTAATAAAAAAATACATAAAATAAAATGGTGTACACTAATTGTTCTTCTCGTAATTAGCGTACATGAAAAATTAGTATCATTTACCCTATTTTAGGTAAAACCCTCAAAATTTAGGGGCGCCGAATTAGTGTTCAACACGCTAAATACGATCGACGGTGTACAGTACTGTAACTTACATAATCGTACTTTTATTTTTTGCGCGTGCGATTTGTCACATCACGCCACGCTGTCGTGTTATCAATATCCGTACACTACCGCAAACGGATTGATACGTGGAGTACATGTAACTCCTACGACAAATTGTGACGCTCCTATTGGTCCGCGTGTACAAAAACGAAAGGCCCTTGGCAACCAAAGGGCAAAGCATCGGGTCGCCAGCCACTATTATTCTTCTTATCGTGACGAATTCAACACGGAATTCATCCCCCTCAAAACCGAGCCCCCTGCATAGTTGGGCAAGGGGCGCGCGGCACCCCCCCTCTCGGCGGGGTCCAGCAATCGTTTGAAGAATACGGGTGCTCACGCTTAACACCCCTCTGTGTTGGCGTGATTTTATATCTTTGCCTCATTGCCCCTGTTGCGGGCTGCTCAACACAGAACACGTGCCTCCACTTTGGGCTAGCAGCTGCGGCATACATCCAGTCGCTTGGGAGCGGCTTATTGCATGGGCTTGGGCAGTTTTAACATTACACGGTTTACAGGATAACGGTAGTGTTCTCACCAGATACGCCGTGATGTGCGCCAAAGCTTATTCACTCGTATGTGTTGAGCTTACTCACATTTCTGTGAGTGGTTTCGTCCTTGTCTGCTCGCTCATGCTTGCATGAGTGAGTTACGCGCCGCCTAGGCTTCGTGCTTCGTGGTTGCACTCGCTTCCTGCGCGATGCCTCCGCCCAACCTTACCCCCATAAGCACGCGTTCCTTCATTTCCCGTGCTTGTGGGGACACTTTGCACCACGGCCACCCGAGCGTTGATGGAGCGTTTGCTCGGTGTCTTTTATTTAGCTCTTGAAGCTGAATCATGTTTTTGGTCTTCATTGATGTTCAACCTTGACAGTCATTGCTTCACCGCGCGTCACCATTCGCGTACGTGCTTACGTGAGCCCCGCTCTATGCTATGTTTTTCTATGGTTGCGGGTGTCATAGCTATTGTCATGCATGTTCGGCCTATCTTTTGTGTGCTTTTTTTTTCGTTGATCTTGCTTGTCATGTGTGTGGCTTCTTCTTCTTCTTCTTATTCTTCCTTTGTCTTGCTTTCTCCTTTTTTTTATGACATGTGTCATCTGTGATGGCAACTTGTCGTGACTTGCAAGACTCACGCTTGATGATGGCAAATACTTCCCTCATGTCATCCCTTTCCCTGTGTTTCACATGTCATGTGCTCTTTATGAGGATCTGTACTGTTTTTTGATGTGCTTGTCATCTCTTTGTCATACGTATTGTCATCTTCTATCTGGCATACTTATCGCTTCTCTTTATATGATAACGCTAAGTGCTCCGTTTCCACTGGGTTCTGGGGATCTTCCTGGTATAGCGACAAAATATAAAAGTACTGTTCCCAATGACTAGACTTAGCGCCTCCTTGGCCCGACCCGCCTACTGGCAGCTAAGCACTTTTGCCAAAAAGCTTGTCGGAAGGGAGCATAAACGCCTCAGTTCCCCAGAAGGTCAATTTCGGGAGGATCGGCTTTCTACTAAGCGAACAGGAGCACGTTTTTCAACTGCCCAAAATTTCACGGCATCTTAAATTTGTGTGACAAGCGCACGGTCTTCGTGACATTTCCAAAGTATAGGTAATTAATTTCTATCCTTTCGGCACTGAAAAGGGTGATAGCCTATTCCCACCGGATCATTTGTAACTTTTTGCCCATTGCGATGATTTTCTAAGAACTCATTGGAAAACGGGTCTTGTCCACACCAAAATTTTGGCACGTAACTCCGATTGAATGTGTCTTGTGACACGTCACACCCTTTGACGTCATCAAACATAGGCGCGAAAATAAACCTGCAATTTTTCAAACTTCCTAATATGTCCCTTTCTTCCCTTTTACCCTCTCGTTTTCCTCTTCTCCCTCGTTAAAGTACAACTAATGTGTTAGATATTAAAGTAGGAGAAAAAACTCTTAACCCTAAATTTTCTTTTGTTCTTGGACCCTTGGATTCCATGGATTTACCAATACCTCCTATGTGGAAAAAAAACTGGAGAGGGAAAAAAAAGGTACGGAAGTTGAAAAAATAGAAGGAGAGGAAGAAGAAGAACCAATTACAGAGAAAAACCCTAAAATTGGAGAGATAGGAGGTCCAAAAGGTCTTGAACCCAGAGATTGGAAGAAAAGAGGGAGATGTTATGACTTTTGATAGGATTCGTGTTCTACAAACGAAAAAACTGTTTAAGTTTGGAAAGGGAGAGGAGAGGGAGGGAGAAGGAAGTAGGAGAAGAGATAGAAAATCAAGGGAGGTGTAAAGGGGAGAAAGTGGAGAGGGAAAAACATAGGGGGGAGAGGGAATGGAGTGGGAGAGGAGAGAAGAGATGAGAGAGAGGGAGAGGTGAAGGGAGAGGAGAGGGAGAAGGGAAGGAAAGAGTGAGGGGAGAGGGAGGAGAGGAGAGGGAGAGTACAAAATAGGAGAAAATTAAAAGTGAAAAATAAAAGAGATATTGCAGGTCAAGTGCATACAAAGGAGAGGAGAAGACTGTCGTGCATGAGAACGAAGCAAGAAAACATGCATAAAAACCAGCAAAGTCATGCTCACAAACATATATAGCAACGCAAATAAATATTAAATGAAAAATATGTATATATATCATGCAAAAGAATAAAGGTGAAAATAACAAAAAGGAAAAGGGAAGAATACTCCCCTAGCGTGAAGTGAATCCTATAATTCCCCCCCCAGCTCCTTAGCGTGCGGAGGAGCTGGTCAAAACCTTCGGCAGCTCTTGACAGCCATGGCAAAACCAATGGCCAGTTGGCACAACTGTCAACGGAGGAATTAAGCACTCCAAGCGGAACCCTTGGTTACAATGGTCGCACAAGAGTATGGAAGTCTCGCCGTCTGCTCGCCTGCAAATGGTACATTCCGTCGCCTCTGTGATTGGCATCCTCATTGGATCCATATCCTGTGACAAATTCGGTAAGTAACAAGGTGCATAGTTCTTCGAATGCTCTCGAATTATCCTTGTATCCGCACTCGCAAACCCAACGTCCCATTAGCATATATTTCCACCACACGAAAAATGTGTGGTGAAACATCCGTGTCCAAAGTGTCGAAAGATTGTCGACGAAGGTACATGTAATCTCCGACTTGGTAAGATTTCAGTTGAGGCTTGTAACTGCCACTTCGCGTAGTGGCAAAGCGCAAGGTATCCCGATGTTGGGCAATCTGCAAATTATCAAAAGCCATGGGCATCTCACGAGCGAAAAGCAAAGCACGGCGAGTTAGTTCTTCCAAGAATATGGTGTCAGACATTAGAGGCAAAGGTAAACTTGCTGCTTTCTGAATATTCCGACCGAGCAAGGGTGCTCGGCCGAAGAGAATATAGTACGGGCTGAAATTAGCCAAACTAGCCTGTACGGACATCCGGTACCCCATGGTGATATAGCCCAAGGATTCGTCCCAGACAGAGATGTGTTTCTCCAAACAATGCTTTCGAAGAGCCCGCTTGAAAGTTTGGACAGCTCGTTCCGCCAAGCCATCGGCTTGTGGGTGATCACAACTCGTCTGGCGATGATCAGTTAAAGCTTCATCCAACATCTCTTGAAATTCCCCCCGGAACTCCGTACCCTGGTTTGTGAGAACCTCCGCAGGAGCTCCATAACCCATGAGAACGTACTCTTTAAAAGCAGAGGTCGTCAATTTAGGCGTCATGTGGGGAAGAGCGACCACCTCTACCCACTTGCTTAGATTTTCAATCACTATCATGATGTATTGTTTCCCCTTTCGAGATAAGGGAAACGGTCCGGCAAGATCCACCGACCAGCGATAAAACAATCCTCTAATAGGCAATGGCTGTAGAGACACCTGCCGATCAGAGAAAGAGGTGCATAGCCGATCGCATGTGGCGCATTTGTGGAGAATGGCCGCCACATCCGCTTGAACTCCGGACCACCAATAGCGTGCCTGTACAAGGCTCAAAGTACGCTTGGTTCAATAATGGCCAAGTGAAACTCTGAAACCTCCATAAGTCCTCAGAGTAGACAGCTTCCAAGAAGCCTCTAGGATAATCCTGACCCCTTTTTGTTCCAGCAAAAATAACTACCACCATGGCAGACAAAAACCCTGACCACCTCCACCCCTAAAAAGGCAAGACTCCCTTGAGTCGGTAGCAAAAAGAATCTCTGAATTTGCTCCCCTGAGCAGTAAGTTATGGAGGGTCAAAGTTGACCTTTTGTACAGAAGCTCTCTGGGAGAGGGGGTCCTATCTTCTAATTTTTCTAAGTCCTATCTCTCTCATAGACTCTATCTACTGATGTACGGAACCAATCAGAATTGAGTTCCGTACGCAAAAGTACAGCTGCCGGTGTACTTTATGTACGGACATTGTACGACATGGCCAAAATGTCGACACATGTCAAATCCGGATTCGTTGCCATAATCTCCGGAGATTCCACAATCCAACGGAATTTCGCCACGCATCATCCGATGTGGCGATGGCCACAAACAGCCAAAATCTTCCTCCGCGATCTCGGCGCTAATCTCGACCATCCGATTAAAATTGGATTTAATCGTAGCCGAAATAAATACATGCGCGATATTTGTTTCACTTACGAAACAAATGCGCGGTATTGATTTCGAGTTCGTACCGTAATCCGTACTCTATATATTATTGGATCTATCTATCCCGTAATGTATTATAGTTAAATGAATTATCGTACGTATACGCATATAATTAATTATCAAACTATATACTACGTAATACTACTGCTAGACCTAACGGCTAAGGCTACCGGCTATTTCCTGTCTGCCGGCCGGTAGGTACTGGGTTCAAATCTTGCCGCCGGCGCATACCTTTTAAATAAATAAATAAACCCTAATATAAAATTCTCGTAAACCTCAGGATAGCCAAGGTAGCCATGGCTCTAGCTTCCTCTCCAACTTCTCAGTGACTGCGACAAGTTTGAGAGTTGGAGAGAGAAGTTAGAGATAGACTGCCTCGACTTCTATATTTCTTATCATACCTAGAAAATACTAATGAAACCATTAGTTTCTACACTCCCCTTATTTTCTAGTCAATCTTTAATTTCAGACCACACTTCTCCCTGCAAAAAATTAGCTTAGGGGAAGGCACAGGTTTGGTCATCATATCTGCTACCATCTCACTATCTGGTCTGTACTCTAAACTGATTATTTTGTTTTCTACTTTCTCTCTAACAAAGTTGAGTGTGATGTCCATGTGTTTGGCTTTAAAATGGTGTTTAGGATTGGCAGAAATAGCGATTGCTGCCTGATTATCACAAAATTTTTTTTCTGCACACCACTCTTAAGGTGACCAAGCTCACCAAGCAAAGACTTGACCCACATCAATTCTTTTACAGCAGAGCAAGAGGCCATATACTCAGCCT
The DNA here is from genome assembly GCA_037447655.1 of Zygnema cylindricum. Classification (NCBI taxonomy): domain Eukaryota; kingdom Viridiplantae; phylum Streptophyta; class Zygnematophyceae; order Zygnematales; family Zygnemataceae; genus Zygnema; species Zygnema cylindricum. The sequence continues at coordinate 285,907 of JBBHKE010003283.1, forward strand.
CCATGGTGGACTGAGCAATAACCTTCTGCTGTTTGCTACTCCAACAGCAAGCCCCATCACCCACATATAATACATATCCAGAAGTACATCTCCTCATCGGAGCATCACCATAACTGGCATCACTCCAAGTAGTGATGTCAGTATTCTCCCCACCCAAATGCAACCATAGATCTCTAGTTCCTACCAAATATCTAAGGACTCTCTTAGCTGCCTCCCAATCCTTCTTAGTGGGAGCATTTAGACTTCTACTTAGCACTCCTACAGCTGCAGCTAAATCCGACCGGGTACAATTCATAAAATAGATTAGACTTCCCACTACTTGCCTGTAAGGAATAGTCTGCATGAACTTCTGTTCATCAGGAGATAATTCCTCGTCTAAGACTATGACTCCTTCTTCCTCACTCCCCTCACTTCCCTTCTTCAACTCCATTGGAGTTGTACAACTATTAGCTTTATCCATTTGAAATTTTTCAAGCATGTTCCCTATTGCTTCCTTTTGAGTCAATCTTATAATTTTCCTTTTTTGGTCTCTCTCTACTTGAATTCCCAAAATATATCTTGCTTCTCCCATATCCTTCATTTCAAATCTCCCCTTAAGATCGGTTTTTAGTTTGTTAATTTTTTCCATTGATTTACTTAATACAATTAAATCATCAACATAAATTGCAATAAATATCAAACCTTCCTCATCTTCGAAAATATAGATTGAGTGATCTGAGCTGATCCGAATATATCCTTGACCGATAAAAAACTCATCAAGCTTCTTATTCCATTGTCGAGGTGCCTGTTTCAAACCATAAAGAGATTTAATTAGCCGGCATACCTTACTTTCCTCTCCTTCCTCCACAAAACCTTCGGGTTGTCGCATGAAGATCTCCTCTTCCAATTCTCCATGCAAAAAGGCTGTCTTGATGTCCATTTGATGCACTTCCATGTCTTCCGCCGCTGCTAAACTGAGAAGTATGCGGACGGAGGGAAATCTGACCACCGGGGCAAAGGTTTCCTCGTAGTCAATTCCTTCCTTTTGTGTAAATCCCTTTGCCACTAATCTGGCCTTGTAGCGCTCAATTGTGTTATCTGGGTTTAGTTTTAGTTTGAAAACCCACTTACAACCGATTGGTTTTCGGTTAGGTGGACAGTCCACCAGCTCCCAAGTATCGGCTGCAATGATTGAAGCCATCTCCTCATTGATGGCTGTCTTCCACCGGTTTCTTTCTGGACAAGTCATCCCTTCTCCATAAGTTTGAGGTTCATCTTGATGAGGTAGTTTAGTTACTTTGTTTTCACCTGTTTTTCTTGCAGTCTTTTGCTACTTCTCCTCCCCCCCTCAAAATCTGAGGCCGGAATAGATGGTTCTCGTGGATTCTTTCGAACAAACTCGGCTTCTCCCCTATCCCTTGATTCCGAATCAATTTCCACCACGTCTTCCGCTTCGAGTAGAGTTGTCACTGGAGTTTCCACAGCCGAGTCCTTTTCGGTCTGATTTGTTCCTGCAAGAATGTCATCTTCTCTAAAACCTGGATAGTTAGGAAGCTCAAAGTCATCGGAATTTTCTGACTCAAATCTGATTTTTACTGACTTCGTATATTTGAAGGGATCCACAGACTTTCTTTCATCCATAACTACTAGATGCTTTACTAAGATTATATCTTCCCTTTTTAGATCATAAACTCTATATCCTTTAACATCTTCATCATATCCTAATAAGTATCCAGGTTTTCCTTTAGGATCTAGCTTCCAATTGGACCGATCAGTATCTAGGCTGAACACTTGACTGCCGAAAACCTTTAAGTGAGATATGTCTGGTTTTCGGCCTGTCCATCTCTCATAAGGTGTTTGATCTTTTATAGCTGAAGTAAGAACTCTATTCTTGAGGTAATTAGCACAGTTCATTGCTTCTGCCCAAAACCTTTTCCCTATCTTTTTATCTGACAACATACTTCTAGCACTATCACTTAGTGTTCTATTTAACCTTTCAGCTACCCCATTCTGTTCCGGATTTTCTGGAACTGTCTTTTGGTGTTGAACCCCATCTTCCCTCAGAAAATCCTCAAACTGGTTAGAAGTATACTCTCCACCATTGTCACTCCTTACTCTCTTGATTGGAGTTTCATTGATTTTTCGCTCCATGCTTTATATTGTCTAAAACAATCCTCAGCTTCGGACTTGTTTTTCAAAAAATATACCCGGTAATACCGAGACCAATCATCAGTTATAGTCATCATAAATCTCTTCCCCCCGGTGAGGGCACTTTAGCCGGTCCCCAAATATCTGTGTGTACTAGATCTAGAATTTTTTCTCCCTTATAGGTGGCTGACTTAGGAAAGGGTAATCTGTGTGCTTTACCTTGAGCACATCCACTACAATCACTTATATCATCACTCTCACTGAACTGAATCCCTTCCACCACTCCCATCTTTTTCATCTCTCTTAACTTATCTAGATTCACATGCCCAAGCCTCTTATGCCACATCATAATATCATGAACACCAACATAATAAAGTTTCTTCTTTTCATTACTTAAGATCAGCCTAAACATCCCATGGCTACCTTTCTCAGCAATGAAATAGACATCATCCTCAAAACTAGCAGTAAAGACTCCTTCCCTAGTGCTAGTAAAAAAACCTTTATCATCTAATACTGATGTAGAGATAAGATTTTTGTTCAGCTCCGGAATAAACAATACATCGGAGAATGTTAATATGGATGTCTTTCCTTGTACTAACACTTTTAGATCTACCGATCCTACAAGAGTAGTGGTGACTATCCTCCCATCCCCGTACTCTATCTCTACGGTGGGAATCTTTCTTATCTTAGTGAACAGGTGTCTATCCTTACACATGTGCATGGAGGCACCTGAATCTACAATCCAGCCTGCTTCACCTTTCAATCCACCGTAAGCACATTTCTGCCTTCGTGGAATTTGACCTCATTTTTCGCCTCCAACTCCTCATCCAAAAGGAGCTCATCGTCCTCGTCCTCGGATTCAGCCTCAAGTACCTGTGTGACAAGGGCCTTTTTCTTTCCTCTCGGGGTACCACCGGTCTGCCCCTCCTTTAACCGAAGCTCGGTTAGCTTAGTGCACTCTGCCATATAGTGTTCGGTTTCTTACAAAAGTGATATAGTCCTTTTGGAGCCCTTGGTTTGAACTCATCGGCCTGTTTTTTCTGCTCCCTACCCCCATAGTTTCCGACCGGTTTTCGGGAATCCCTGTTCCTCCAATCAGTCGCTGTTGCCAAGGCTTGGCCACTCTTTCCTCCCCTTCGGATCTCAACTGTATTCTCTCAAACGAGAATCATCCCTACCACTGAGTTCCATATCCACCTTGAGTCCGGCAAGTCTTGCAAACGGTTGACTATGTTCTCGAACTCATCAGGTAACTTCATCAGTAAACAGTTAACCTTTCTTTTTCACTAAAATCTTTTCCCGCACTCCGTAGTTCCATGAACAGTGTAGCAAGCTCATTGCAAAAATCCAACATATTTCCCCCTTTGTATACATACTCCTTATCTTTCTGATCAGCCAACTGTTGTTGCTAAATCGTACCACTTCGGTACATCTCTATGAGAGCCATCCAAAGATCGGATGCTCTTTCTACGTGCAAATGAGGACATGCAAGTCCTTGAGTGAGATGGCGTAGGATGAAGTGCTTTGCCGCCATATTGTTGAAGTCCCAGGTTTCAGTATCATTCTCCTCATTCCTCGGAATAGGTGACATGAATGTCGAACCAGTTGCTATTGGTGTGGTCTTCTCCTTCTCCTTTCCTTTGTCCACCACCTCTCATTCTTTTGTTTCCTCCGTTGAAGGTGGGTCCTCTTTCCTGGTGAATCTGGTTCCTCCAAACCCTGGAGGAATTCCAAGACTTGATGGACGCCCCAACCGTCCACTCACTATCCCCCAAAACCTTTTTTCGCATATAGCTCCTATCATCATACTTTCCCAGTATATGAAGCCATTTCCATTAAAGATTGGTACCCTAGAGGGTGGGCCCATAACCTGAAACTCTGAGACCTCCATAAGTCCTCAGAGTAGACAGCTTCCAAGAAGCCTCTAGGATAATCCTAACCCCTTTGTGTTCCAGCAAAAATAACTTCCACCCTGGAAGACAAAAACCCTGACCACCTGCACCCTTGTGAAGGCAAGACTCCCTTGAGTGGATACCAAAAAGAATCTCTGAATTTGCTCCCCTGAGCAGTAAGTTATGGAGGGTCAAAGTTGACCTTTTGAACAGAAGCTCTCTGGGAGAGGGGGTCCTATCTTCTAATTTTTCTAAGTCCTATCTCTCTCAGAGACTTTATCTACTGATGTACGGAACCAATCAGAATTGAGTTCCGCAAAAGTACAGCTGCCGGTGTACTTTATGTACGGACATTGTACGACATGGCCAAAATGTTGACACATGTCAAATCCGGATCCGGTGCCATAATCTCCGGAGATTCCACAATCCAACGGAATTTCGCCACGCGTCATCCGATGTGGCGATGGCCACAAACCGCCAAAATCTTCCTCCGCGATCTCGGCGCTAATCCCGACCGTCTGATTAAAATCGGATTTAATCGTAGCCGTAATAAATACATGCGCGATATTTGTTTCACTTACGAAACAAATGCGCGGTATTGATTTCGAGTTCGTACCGTAATCCGTACTCTATATATTATTGGATCTATGTATCCCGTAATGTATTATAGTTAAATGAATTATCGTACGTATACGCATATAATTAATTATCAAACTATATACTACGTAATACTACTCCTAGACCTAACGGTTAAGGCTACCTGCTACTTCCTGTCTGCCGACCGGTAGGTACAGGGTTTAAATCCTGCCGCCGGCGCATACCTTTTAAATAAATAAATAAACCCTAATATAAAATTTCCATAAACCTCAGGATAGCCAAGGTAGCCATGGCTCTAGCTTCCTCTCCAACTTCTCAGTGACTGCGACAAGTTTGAGAGTTGGAGAGAGAAGTTAGAGATAGACTGCCTCGACTTCTATATTTCTTTTCATACCTAGAAAATACTAATAAAACCATTAGTTTCTACACCAAGCTCGGTATGTATCTGCTCAATCAAGGACAAGCGCTCGGATGGTCGGGGAACATGACGATGACTGCTGTTTGCCAGCAATCGAACTAAAGATCCGCCGAGCCACAGATAATTTTTAGCTCGTTTCTTTACTCGGTCTTCTTCCTCGGCGGTAGTACCGGGCCGAAAGGTTTGAGAGGAGAGGAAGAGGATTAAATGGCCGTCGCGCCACGGATTTGTGGTAGGCCGATGGTGAGGAATAAAAGAGAGACGGTAAGTGATATAGGAACCAGCCGACATGGCCGGTACCTCGTCTTCGTCGAAATCTTGCCGGACACCGTTATCGGTGGTCCGGGGTAGTGGATTCCGAGAAATCACGTCGGAGTTCAAGCTTAACAAACCGGGCCGATGGATGATATCAACTTCGTACTCTTGTTTAATTAAAGCCCATCGGGCAAGCTTCCCTGAAAGCTTATAGTTGGTCATCAACCAATGAAGGGGTTGATAGTCAGTTAGGAGCGTGAATGGCTTGTCGTAAAGATAATGTCGAAAATGAACAATACACCATAGCGTGGCGAGACTTTCACCCTCGTAACTACTGTAATTAGATTAAGCTCGGGTATTGCTCCGGTTGGCGTATGCCACTACGTATTCCTCTCCATTTAACTCTCTTTGAGTTTAAATAGCCGCAATGCCTAGCTTCCCGAAATTGGTTTGTAGGCAAAAGGGAAGCTTGTGGTTAGGAGGTCGGAGAATGGGAGCGTTGGAAAGGGCGGTTTTCAGTTTTCGAAACACTTCTACTTGGGTGGGTCCTTAAACAAAAGGCACTTCTTTTTTGAGAAGGTTATTAAGGGGAGAAGCCATCGTACTAAAATTCAGTACAAATCGACGGTAATAATTGGCTAATCCGAGAAAAGCCCTCAGACTAGTGAGATCTGTAGGGGACGGCGGTTTAGTGATAGCCTCTACCTTAGCTTCCAAGGGAGTGATGCCCTCAGCTGAAATAAAATGGCCAAGATAGGGCACTCCCTCCGCACCGAAAGTACACTTGGCTGGGTGACACTTCAGCCCGACTCTCTTTAACTCAGTGAGAACCCACTCAATATGGCGGGCGTGCTCCTCAACCATGGCGGAAGCGATTATCAAGTCATCAATGTAGCACCGTTCAAATTTACATCCACCCAGCACTGAATCCATGACTTTTTGAAACACGACGGGTGCGTTCTTAAGACCGAAAGGTATGACTGCCCATTCCCACCGACCATCACTGCCCCAAAATGCAGTTTTATGCCGATCTCTTTCCTTGATTTCAATCTGGTTAAATCCTTGACGCAAGTCAAAAATTCTAAAGAACTTTTCACCACCTACATGGTCAAATATTTCCTCCGCTAGAGGCATAGGGTGGCGGTCTTGAACGGTCCGAGCATTGAGCTCTCGATAGTCCCCACACATTCTTCACTCAGTAAAATTTCCTTCAGAATCTTTCTTCCTAGGCATGACTGTGGGGGCGGCAAAGGTGGAATCCGACCGATAGATCAGACCGACTTCTTGCAATTCTGCGCTCCTTTTGTCCACCATCTCCCATTCCATTTCGGAGAGATTGTGTTTCGGCTTAAAGATAGGTCAATCGTCATCAAGGTCAATTGACATTTTGTAAGTAGAATGACGTCCAAGGTCATTTATTGAGAAAGGAAACACATCTATATGACGGGTGACTCTGTCACTTAATAGTGCATGTTCCGCCTTTATGAGACTAGAACCGAACTTCCACTTGGGCGTCTCGAGACTCTTGATAGTGAAAGCTTCCATGGCTTGAGCAAATGCAATTTTCTCATTGGCAATGAGTGAGTGGCCTAACTCGCATTTTACCGGAGTTTTCTGCAAGCAGTTCACCCAGTGGTGCCAGCTACGCGTCTGAAATGGAGCTGTCCAGTGCGATGCCGGACTTGGATACGATGAAATTGTGGATTGAGCGGCTGTATAGGCCGAGATTTCCCAAGAAATATGACTGGGGTTGAGGAAATCATAGATGGAGATGTCTTTAACCGTAGGTGTGAGAGAAGGGAAGAGAAAAAACTCAAATGGAGTTCCCTTGAGACTAGGAGAGGTGCGAGAGGAAACAAGAAGTGAAGGAGTCGTCGTGTTCCCCCCCCCCAACTGGTTGCATGGGTGATTTTGTGTGTAGTGACCAGCTGCAAGGCCGAGACCTAAGACAAATGATAAAGACTGAGGATCCATGACACTACCCAACAAAGTGCAACGTTGTCTTTCCGTAAGGCCGGGGGCCGCAATAGTGCCTGGAATAAAATGCATGAGATGCTCCCATTCTGTGGCCGTAGGCTCCTCTAACTCTCCAGTGATATTATTTCAGAGCATGCCTGGACCATTATGAGAGTGTGCATGGGAATTAGGGTAACACACTAAAGTAGGAAGGACCGAGGTACATTAATACTGTAATTCGGAGGGTTGTCAGTTTGGACACATGATTGGACTTGGTGAAAGGGAAGCAAAGCGGTCGTAATGTCTGTAGTGGGAGGTTTTACAAAAAAATTCGCCTCGCGAAGGCGAGCTACTGCAATTTTTTGTCCTCCATTGGATTACAGAATTCAGGAAGCCTCTAGATAGTATTTAACTAACCCACTTGAATCCACAACCACTGCTGCCCAAAAAGGCAAACTGACAATTTGACTGCCACCTTGTGCAGCCTAGACTTCCGTGAGTCTGTAGCAAAAAGAATCACTGAAAACGGCCAACCTGCCGATAAAATATAGGGTGGCAAAGATGCCAATTTATACAAACTCTCAAAGAGAGAGAGGGCTATCTACCTGATTTTTCCTAAGTCCTAGTTTTTCCTAGTTCTCTCTCAAAACCCCTATCTACTGCCCGTACGAACCAATCAGAACATTGTGGAGTACCAGAAAGTACTACTGCCTCTGTACGACAAGGCCATTAGGCGGACGCGTGTCTATTTTCCACTCGTCCGTACGTTCCTCGGAATTCCCGCGACCGAATGACATCTCTCCACGTGGCGCCAGGTCATGCCATGTCACTAAATGCCAAAAGAACCATTCCGGGATTTCGGCGATGATGTGCGCCGTTGGATTTGATGCGAAATAAATCTGAGCCGTAATAAATACTTGCGAAATATTTGTTTCTCTGTCGAAACAAAGTGCGCAATATCCGTTTCAATTTAGTACAGTACTTCGCATTTTGTAAAACTGTATCTATGCGTGTCGTAAAGTGTTTTTAGTTAAATGATTTCTGCATTACACAATATTTTAAATATTAATGAAACCCTATATCTCCTAACAGACTTATACGACAGACTGGTTAGAGCTTACGGCTACGCCGCGCTCTGCCGGTCGGGGGTTCGAGTCCTGCCGGACTCAACCTTTTGTTGAGTGTGACTTAAGTCACTCTTTAATCCTTTCTATGGAGCTGAGGTAGCCATGGCTCCATCGCTCTCTTTATCTTTCAGTGACTACAACAAATATGGGGGTAAGAGAGAAGAGATGGAGGCAGGCTGCCTACATTTTCTTTATATGTTTTCCGCTAATTAATTTAGACCTAGAAATTACAAAAACTACTTATTTCAACACTCCCCTTATTTTCTATTCTAATTTTAACTTTTCTTTTAATCCACATTTTTTCCTACAATATTTTAACTTTGGAGAGGGCACAGGTTTGGTCATCATGTCAGCCACCTTTTCCTCATTAGATCTATATACAAGATTCACTATTTTATTCTCCACTTTTTCTCTTACAAAAATTAATCTTATGTCCATATGTTTTAGCTTTAAAATTGTGTTTTGGATTGGCTGCAATTGCTATGGCCGCTTGATTATCACAAAACACTTCATGCACTCCCTCCTTCATATACCCCAATTCTTGCAGCAAGGACTTGACCCACATCAACTCTTTCACAGCCGAACAAGAGGCCATGTACTCAGCCTCCATAGTGGACTGAGCAACCACCTTTTGTTGCTTACTGCTCCAACAGCAAGCACCTTCCCCAACATACAACACATACCCAGAAGTGCATCGTCTCATTAGTGCGTCCCCATAACTGGCGTCACTCCAAGTAGTGATTTCAGTGTGCTCCCCTCCCAAATGCAACCATAACTCTCTAGTTCCCACCAGATATTTCATGACTCTCTTGGCTGCCTCCCAATCTCTCTTCCTAAGATTATTAAGACTCCTACTGAGTACTCCAACTGCTGCCGCTATGTCCGGCATGGTACAGTTTTTAAAATAGATCAAACTTCCTACGACCTGTCTTTGAGGGATAGACTTCATAAACTCTCTCTCCTTTGGACTCATCTGATCGTCTAAGATCATCATTCCTCCTTCTACCCTCCCATCACTTACTTTTTCAAGTCCATGGGAGTAGTACAACTGTTAGCATTTTCCATCTGGAATTTCTCAAGCATATTTCCTATTGCTTCTTTCTGAGTAAGTCTGATGATCTTCTTCCCCCTATCTCTCTCCATTTCGATCTCCAAAATATATTTTGCCTCCCCTAAATCCTTCATATCAAATCTGCCCCTAAGATCTTTCTTTAGCCTATTGATCTTCTCCAAAGACTTACTTTACACAAACAGATCATCCACATAAATCGCAATAAAAATGACACCATTCTCATCTTGAAACATATAGATAGAATGGTTAGAGCTGATACGGATATATCCCAGATTGGTGAGAAACTCATCTAGTTTCTTATTCCACTGTCGGGGAGCCTGCTTCAGTCCATATAAGGATTTTATGAATCTGCAGACTTTGCTCTCTTCTCCTTCTTCCACGAACCCCTCGGGTTGCCTCATGAAAATTTTGTTCCTCTAACTCACCATTAAGAAAAGTTGTCTTAATGTCCATCTGATGGATTTCCATGTCTTGCGCTGCTGCCAAACTGAGGAGAATCCTTACTGAGAGGAACCGAACAACTGGAGCAAAGGTCTCCTCATAGTCAATCCCCTCGTTTTGGGTGAACCCCTTCCCTACCAATCGAGCCTTATATCTCTCAATGGTATTATCTGGGTTCAGTTTTAGTTTAAATACCCATTTACACCCAATAGGTTTTCTGTCTGGAGGGCAATCCGCTAGTTTCCAAGTATTTGCTTCCATGATAGAAGCCATCTCATCATTTATGTCTCTAATCCGTCTTTCTTTCTCAGGACTATTCAGTGCCTCTGAGTAAGACTGAGGCTCATCTGGGTGAGATAGCTTAGTTATCTTATGTGCGGCTTGTTTTTCCTGTATCCTTTTGCTGCTCCTCCTTCCTCCCTCAAACTCCGAAGCTGGAATAGATGGAAGTCTTGGATTTCTTCTCACTGTCTCATCGGCTCCCCTTTCCATGGAAGCCGGTTCTTGTCCCGCTTCTTCCATCTCCTCGAAGTCTATAGGAGTATGTGAGGTTTCTGGTGAGTCTCTTGCATCTTGGATCTCCCCTGAATCTGCAATCACGGTTTCACTCATGTCCTTTTCGGGTACAACCGAGTTCTCCTCACTTTAGGACTCAAATCTGATTTTTATCTTCTTTGTATATTTGAAGGGGTTAAATGACTTCCCTTCATCCATGACAACTAAGTGTTTGACCAGAATGATATCTTTCTTTGCTAAGTCATAGACTCTATATCCCTTAACATCCTCATCATATCCCACAAAGTATCCAGGTTTTCCCTTAGCATCTAGTTTCCAGTTTTTCCTATCCGTGTCAAGACTGTACACTTGGCTACCGAATACTTTAAGGTGTGAGATATCTGGCTTCCTCCCAACCCATCTCTCATAAGGTGTCAATCCTTTTACAGCTTAGGTAAGCACTCTATTCTTAATGAAGTTGGCACAGTTCATTGCTTCTACCCAAAATCTCTTTCCTATTTTCTTGTCGGCCAACATACTGCATACATTATCTCCTAGTGTTCGATTCAACCTCTCAGCTACCCCATTTTGTTTCGGGTTATAAGGTACAGTTTTTTGGTGCTGCACTCCCTCATCTCTCAGATATTCCTCAAACTGGTTAGAGGTATATTCCCCCCCATTATCACTCCTTATCCTCTTAATGGGGGTTTCATGCAACTTCTCACTCCAGGCTTTCTTTTCTTTGAAGTATGTTGATTCTCCACACTTTGTTTTCAAAAAGTAGACTCTAGAGTACCTTGACTAATCATCGGTTATTGTCATCATAAACCTCTTTCCTCAAATCTAAGGCACTTTTGCAGGTCCCCAAATATCTGTGTGGACTAAATCTAATACTTTCTCACCTCTATATGTGGCGGCTTTGAGAAAGGGAAGTCTGTGAGCCTTACCTTGAGCACAACCACTACAATCATCCATCATTTCATTATCCCCAAACTGCATGCCTTCTACTACCCCAAGCTTTTTCATTTCCCTGAAGCGATCAAAATGTACATGCCACAACCGCTTATGCCAAATCATCATCGTAGGAACACCAACATAATAAGCATTCTTCTTTTCATTACTCAGGTTGAGCCTAAACATTCCTTGGCTACCCTTATCTGCAGTGAAGTAAACTTTATCCCTATACTTAGCTATAAAGACTCCCTTTCGAGTGAAGGTATTGTAGAAATTAATGGTCTTTCAAAGTGTTTTCTAGGTCTGAATTGAAATAAGAAAGAAGCTGAGGCAGTCTACCTCTAACTTCACTCTCCAACTCTCAAACTTGTCGCAGTCATTGAGAAATTGGAGAGGGAGCTAGAGCCATGGCTACCTAGGCATTCCTGAGGCTTACAGGATATATATATTAGTAAGGGGTTTATTTACTAAAAGATATGTGCCAGATATAGGATTTTATCCTGGTACCTACCGGCCGACAGACTTCCGGTAGCCGGTAGCCTTAGCCGTTAAGTCTGAGACTAGTGTTACATACAAAAGGGTTTGATAATTAATTATACATTATCGGGTAGGGTAATGCATTTAACTGTAACTATTTACAAAATACATAGATCCATTAATGTAAAAGTACGGATTACGGAACGGATAAGAAACCAATACCGCGCATTTAAGTCTTTAATGAAACGAATATCGAGCATGTATTTATTTTTGCTACGATTAAATGTGAATTTAATCGGACAGTCAGAATTAACGCCGAGATCGCGGAGGAGGATTTTGGCGGTTTGTGGTCATCGCCACATCGGATGACACGTGTCGGAATGACATTGGATCGCGGTATCTCCGAGGATTAAGGGAACCAATTCGACTATACCACGTGTCGACATTTAGGCCATGTCTTACAGTGTCCGTACAAAAAGTACATCGGCAGCTGTACTTTTGTGTACTTAGGAGAAATCTGATTGGCTCCGTATATCAGTAGATAGAGTATGTGAGAGAGATAGGACTTAGAAAAATTAGGAGATAGGACCCTCTCTCATAGAGAGCTTCTATACAAAAGGTCAACTTTGACCCTCCATAACTTACTACTCAGGGGAGCAAATTCAGAGATTCTTTTTGCTATCAACTCAGGTGTCTTCCTTTCACAAGGGTGAGGTTTATCAGAGATTTTGTCTGCTAGGGTGGCATTTGTTCTTGCTGAAAAACAAAGGGGTCAGAGTTATCCTAGAGGCTTCTTGGAAGTTGTCCACTCTGAGGACTTATGGAGGTCTCAAAGTTTTAGGTTATGGGCCCACCCTCTAGGGTACCAATCTTTAATGGAACTGGCTTCATATACTGGAAAAGTATGATGATAGGAGCTCAATGCGAAAAAAGGTTTCAGGGGATAGTGAGTGGACGGTTGGGGCGTCCACCAAGTCTTGGAATTCCTCCAGGGTTTGGAGGAAGCAGATTCACCAGGAAAGAGGATCCACCTTCAACGGAGGAAACAAAAGAAGGAGAGGTGGTGGACAAAGGAAAGGAGAAAGAGATGACCACACCAATAGCAACTGGTTCGGCATTCATGTCACCTATTCCGAGGAACGAGGAGAATGATACTGAAACCTAGGACTTCAACAATATGGCGACAAAGCACTTCATACTACGCCATCTCACTCAAGGACTTGCATGTCCTCATTTGCAGGTAGAAAGAGCATCCGATATTTGGATGGCTCTCATAGAGATGTACCAAAGTGGTACGATTCAGCAACAACAGTTGGCTGATCAGAAAGTTAAGGAGTATGTATACAAAGAGGGAAATATGTTGGATTTTTGCAATGAGCTTGCTACACTCTTCATGGAGCTAGAGAGTGCGGGAAAAGATTTTAGTGAAAAAGAAAAGGTTAACTGTTTACTGATGAAGTTACCTGATGAGTTCGAGAACATAGTCAACCATGTGCAGGACTTGCCGGACTCAAGGTGGATATGGAACTCAGTGGTAGGGATGATTCTCGTTCGAGAGAATACGATTGAGATCCGAAGGGGAGGAAAGAGTGGCCAAGCCTTGGCAACAGCCACCGATTGGAGGAACAAGGATTCCCTGAAATCGGTCGGAAACTATGGGGGGAGGGAGCAGAAAAATCAGATCGACGAAGTCGGACCAAGGGCTCCCAAAGGTTTATGTCATTTTTGTAAGAAACCTGGGCACTATATGGTAGAGTGCACTAAGCTAACCGAGCTTCAGTTAAAGGAGGGGCAGACCGGTGGTACCCGAGAGGAAAGAAAAAGGCCCTTGTGATACAGGTACATGAGGCGGAATTCGAGGACGAGGACGATGAGCTCTTTTTAGATGAGGAGTTGGAGGCGAAAAACGAGGTCGAAATTCCAATAAGGCAGAAATGTGCTTATGGTGGATTGAAAGGCTAAGAAGGCTGGATTGAAGATTCAGACGCTTCCATGCACATGTGTAAGGATAGGCACCTGTTCACTAAGATAAGAAATATTTCCACCGTAGAGAGAGAGTACGGGGATGGGAGGATAGATATCACTACTCTTGTAGGATGGATAGATTTGAAAGTGTTAGTAGAAGGAAAGACATCGATAGTATCATTCTCCGATGTGTTTTTTATTCCGGATGTGAACAAAAACCTCATCTCTACATCCGTATTAGATGATAATGGTTTTTTTACTAACACTAGGGAAGGAGTCTTTACTGCTAGTTTTGAGGAGGATGTCTATTTAATTGCTGAGAAAGGTAGCCATGTGATGTTTAGGCTCGTTTTAAGTAATGAAAAGAAGAAACTTTATTATGCTGGTGTTCTTGATATTATGATGTGGCATATGTAAGGATAGGCACCTGTTCACTAAGATAAGAAATATTTCCACCGTAGAGAGAGAGTACGGGGATGGGAGGATAGTTACCACTACTCTTGAAGGATGGATAGATTTGAAAGTGTTAGTAGAAGGAAAGACATCGATAGTATCATTCTCCGATGTGTTTTTTATTCCGGATGTGAACAAAAACCTCATCTCTACATCCGTATTAGATGATAATGGTTATTTTACTAGCACTAGGGAAGGAGTCTTTACTGCTAGTTTTGAGGAGGATGTCTATTTAATTGCTGAGAAAGGTAGCCATGTGATGTTTAGGCTCGTTTTAAGTAATGAAAAGAAGAAACTTTATTATGCTGGTGTTCTTGATATTATGATGTGGCATAAGAGGCTTGGGCATGTGAATCTAGATAAGTTAAGAGAGATGAAAAAGATGGGAGTGGTGGAGGGATTAAGTTCAATGAGAGTGATAATATAATTGATTGTAGTGGATGTGCTCAAGGTAAAACACACAGATTACCCTTTCCTAAAACAACCACCTATAAGGGAGAAAAAATTCTAGATCTAGTACACACAGATATTTGTGACCGGCTAAAGTGCCCTCACCAGGGGGGAAGAGATTTATGATGACTATCTTGCTGAAACACAAAGGGGTGAGAGTTATCGTAGAGGCTTCTTGGAAGGTGTCCACTCCGAGGACTTATGGAGGTCTCAGAGTTTCAGGTATCAAACTCTTTGTTATCTAACACAAACATAAAGATAAGATTTTTACTTAGCTGAGGAATGTAGAGTTGATCTAAGAATGTAAGTATAGAACTCTTACCCTCCACTAAGACATTCAGATCTACTAATCCCACTAGATCTTTAGTAACTACTCTCCCATCCCCATACTATATCTCTACAGTAGGGATTTTCCTTAACTTAGTGAAGAGTTCTTTATCACGACACATATGCATGGATGCACCTGAGTCGATAATCCATCCTTCCTATGGAGCTTCTCGAATTGCTCCAAGGGCACACTTTTGTCTCCGAGGGATCTCCTTCTCCTCAAGACTCTCGTCAAGAAGAAGCTCCCCATCCTCCTCAGAGGACTCATCCTCGGTTTTTTTGTCACTTTTATAACCACAAGTGCATTTTTCTTCCCTTCGGAACAACCCCCTCCGTGGTTCTCTTAAAGCCTCAGCTTCGACAGTAGACACAATCTGCGATGAAGTGTCTCGGCTTTTTGCAAAAATGACAAAGACCCTTTGGGGGCCTCGGTCCTCTCTTTTCCTTTTTTCCTCTCTTTTCTCTTTCCATGAAAATCTCCTCTCCTTCCTCATCTTCATCCTCGGTGATGGTGGCAGATGTTCTTCCAATTGTAGAGGCGGAGGTGCCAGAAAAACGTGTCCCTCCAAACCCAGGTGGAGGTGGGCATCGAATTTGTCCAAACACTATGCCCCATAGATGCTTCTCAAATAGTTCTCCGTCCATCATCATTTCCCTATAAAGAAAGTCTGATCCATCAAATATGGGCACCTTAGAGGGTGGGCCCATAACTTGAAATTATGTGGTCTCCATTGACCCACAGAATGAGCAGCCTATGTAAAGCCTCTAGGATAATATTTTCCCCTTTTACTTTCCCGCTGAATAAGCGACGCCCAGGCACAAAAATATTCTGATCACTCTCACCCCTGTGAGAACAAGACTCCCTTGAGTCAAACGCAAAAAGAATCAATGAATTTGCTCCCCTGAGCAGTAAGTTGTGGCTGGTCAAAGATGACCTTTATAGATACAAGCTCTCTTAGAGAGAGAGGTACCTAAATATTACTAAGTCTCGGTCTGCCTACTCACGACTACCTACTACTAAACCCTAGTCCAATAGGAACACTATATAGTACAAGAAGGTACAATAGGCGATGTACTTATTGTACGACCATTGTACGACAAGGTCTACAACGTGACACCTGTCAAATCGGAAGCCATGGTTCCTCCTCCCATCTTCTCCGATATCAAATAATGTGGCGCCACGTGGCACCGCGTGACGCTATCTCCGTATGCCGCCAAAAAGCTCACTTCGCGTGGCAGCTATAATGCCGGCCGTCCGATCAAAATATATTTTACACGGTTCAGATTCGCGTACATGTAGAAATTGCTCCTTTTGGTTAGTCTGCTGTAAATTAGTTGTTACGTTAATGTTTATGTATTTATGAAACCCGTCACGTGTATAGTTTCGTAACGCCTATTGGTTAAGGCGTTAGGCTATAGAGAATTTAGAGGTCACAGGTTCAAATCTAGACTTAGGCATCATTTTAGTAAAATACCCTTTACTTCGAAAACTGCCACTTTCTAAATATGGCGGCAGCCATGGCGCGCCTTTGATCCTCACTCTCTTTCTTTAAAGCAAAACTAAAATAGGGAAGTGAACTACTAATGACCTCTTTTCAACAAAATCGGAAGCCATGGTTCCTCCTCCCATCTTCTCCGGTATTAAATAATGTGGCGCCACGTGGCACCGCGTGACGCTATCTCCGTATGCTGCCAAATGCTCACTTCGCGTGGCGGCTATAATGCCGGCCGTCCGATCAAAATATATTTTACACGGTTCAGATTCGCGTACATGCAGGAATTGCTCCTTTTGGTTAGTCTGCTGTTAATTAGCTGTTGCGTTAATGTTTATGTATTTATGAAACCCGTCACGTGCATCATTTCGTAACGCCTTAATGGTTATAGAGAATCTAGAGGTCGCAAGTTAAAATCTAGACGGTATCATTTTAGTAAAATACCCTTTACTTCAAAAACTGCCACTTTCTAAATATGGCGGCAGCCATGGCGCGCCTTTGATCCTCACTCTCTTTCTTTAAACCAAAACTAAAATAGGGAAGTGAACTATTAATTACCTCTTTTCAACACTCCCCTTAATTCCTAGTCACTTTTCAATTTTAGTCCACAGTTTTCTCTGCAATAAATACATTTAGGGGAAGGCACTGCTTTTGTCATCATGTCTGCAATCATTTCTCTATCAGTTTTACGAACCAGTTTAATAATTTTATATTCTACCTTCTCTCTAACAAAGCTTAGTCTAATATCCATATGCTTAGCTTTGAAGTGATGTTTCGGATTAGCTGCAAAAGATATAGCAGCTTGATTATCACAAAAAACATTTTGAGTTCCAGACTTCATGAACCCAAGTTCTTCAAGAAGAGATTTAACCCACATTAATTCTTTGGTGGCAACACAGGAAGCCATGTATTCAGCCTCCATAGTGGACTGAGCAACTACTTTTTGTTGCTTGCTACTCCAACAACATGCAACGGATCCAATTTGCAACAACTATCCAGTCGTACACCTCCTTAAAGGCGCATCTCCATAACAAGCATCACTCCAAGTGGTGATGTTAGTGTGCTCCCCTCCCAAATGCAACCATAATTCCCTTGTCCCCACCAGATACCTCATCACCCTTTTGGCAGCCTCCCAGTCTCTCTTTCTTGGTTCATTTAGACTTCTACTAAGGACACCTACAGCTGCAGCTATATCCGGACGAGTAGAGTTCATAAAATAAATTAAACTGTCTACAATCTGCCGATAAGGGATATTTTCTACTTCGTATTGTGGCGTTGCCTCGAATGTTGTCCTTTCCTCCTTCTCCTTTGGTAGATCTGCAGATTTTTCTTTTTCTCCCTCTTCCTTCTCTTCATTTTCAAAGTCAAAGTCAGAAAACTGATCCGTTTCTTATCTGATTTTGACTTCCTTATTATATTTGAATGGATCAATGGACTTCTCTTCATTCATCACCACTATGTGTTTTACCATAATTATATCTCTCTTTTTTAAGTCATACACTCGGTATCTTTTTGTGCTCTCATCATATCCCACAAGATATCCTGGCTTCCCTCTCCCCTCTAACTTCCATTTAGTCTTATCGGAATCCAAACTGTAGACTTGACTTACGAACACTCTCAAACTAGACAAATCAGGCTTTCTTCCTGTCCACCTCTCATACGGAGTTTCCTCCTTATTTGCTGAAGTTAGTACTCTATTTTTGATGAAATTAGCATAGTTCATAGACTCTACCCAAAACTGCAACCCTGTCCTCTTATTAGTTAACATACTTCTGGACATATCCCCTAAAGTTCTATTCACTCTTTCTGCTACTCCATTTTGTTCCGGATTATAGGGAACAATTTTCTCATGATGAATTCCTTCTTCTTTAAGATATTTATTAAATTCCCTTGAGGTGTATTCTTTCCCATTATCACTTCTTATCTCTTTTATTGACGTTTCATGTAGTTTTTCACTCCATACTTTATACTCTTTGAAACATCTTAATACCTCTGACTTATGTCTGAGAAAGTATACCTTCGTGTATCTAGACCAATCATCTGTGATGGTTAACATCCATCTCTTTCCCGCCATGTGAAGCATACCTAGCAGGTCCCCAAACATCAGTGTGAACTAGATCTAATACTTTCTCTCTCCTAAATGTGGATGCCTTTGGAAATGGAAGTCTATGAATCTTCCCTTGGGCACATCCACTACAATCATCAAAGGTCTCATCATCCTCAAAAGTAATACCCTCCAATATTCCCTTTTTCTTCATTTTTTTTAATCTATCTAGATACACATGCCCTAACCTTTTATGCTAAAGCATCATCTCACTTGCACACGAGTAGAGAACACTCTTTTCATTGCAAAGAACTATTTGAACATTCCTTGACTGACCTTCTCAGCTATGAAATAAACCTCATTATCAAAGCTTGCTGTGAAGATTCCTTTCCTAGTTCCTGTTTCAAACTCCTTTTCATCTAGGACAACTGTTGAGACTAGGTTCTTGCTAAGCTGTGGAATGTAAAGAACGCCTGAGAGTGTTACAATTGAGGCCTTTCCATCAACTAGAACCTTCAAGTCAACAGTTCCAACAAGACTTGTGGTTTCTACTCTACCATCTCCGTACTCTATCTCAACTGTTGGGATCTTTCTCGGTTTAGTGAACCACCGCTTATCTTTGCACATATGCATTGAAGTCCTTGAGTCTATGATCCACCCATCCTCGGGTGGATCCCTTTTACCTTCGAAAGCTCACTTTTGTCTCCGTGGAATGTCGACATGCTTTTCAGTGTTTTTCGGATTAAAAATAAGCTCCTCAAGCTCCTCTTCTGGTTCAGTTTTTCCTTCCACTTCCTCATCATGAACTTGAGTCAGGAAAGCTTTTTTCTTTCCTCCATCCTTTGAGGTTCCTTGACCATCTTTCAGTCGAAGATCTGCAAGTTTGACACAATCTGCCCTATAGTGTCCCGGTTTCTTGCAGAAGTGACATAATCCTCCTCGAGAAGTTCCTTTCCCTTGTCTATCAAATCTGCCACCTCCTTGTCTTCTTCCACCAAAGTTTCGATAAGGATCTTTTCCTCTCTTCTCATCACGCTTCCGCCAATCAGCTCCTGCAGACAATGCTTGAATACTTGGACTCCCTCTCCTAAGCTCTATGGTGCTTTCTTTCACTAAAATCATTCCCACTGTGTCATCCCAATTCCAATTGCTATCTCCCATGTCCTGCAATCGGTTAATGATATTCTCATACTCTTCAAGTAGTTTCATCATTAATGTGTTCACTCTTTGTCTCTCGGACCATGAGTTACCTGCACTCTCTAACTCTCCAAATAATGCTCCTAAATCATTGCAATAATTATTGATACTTCCTCCTTTATAAGTATAAGGTGCAATCTTATTTTCGGCCAACAGTTGTTGCTGCAATGATCCACTCTTATATTTGTTAACTAGTGATATCCAAATCTGAGATGAAGATTTGACATGCATAAGGGGAATGGTAATGCCCTTTGCTACACTTTTAAGAATTAAGAGCTTAGCAACCTTGTCTTTGTAGTTCCACTTTTCATACTCTGATCTTTCGGTCTGAACCCTTGTCGTCGTTTTTGGTGGTGCTGCTGCCGGTATCGCCTTCGGCAAAGGTGTCACTTGAGTTGCAACTCCTCCCTTTTCTCCTTCCATGAAAATCTCCTCTCCTTCCTCATCTTCATCCTCGGTGATGGTGGTAGATGTTCTACCAACTGTAGAGGCGAAGGTGCCAGAAAAACGTGTCTCTCCAAACCCAGGTGGTGGTGGGCATCGAATTTGTTCAGACACTATGCCCTTTAGATGCTTCTCAAATAGTTCTCCCTCCATCATCATTTCCCAATAAAGAAAGTCTGATCCATAAAATATGGGCACCCTAGAGGGTGTGCCCATAACCTGAAATTTTGTGGTCTCCATTGACCCACTGAATGAGAAGCCTATGTAAAGCCTCTAGGATAATATTTGCCCCTTTTAATTTCCCGCTGAATAAGCGATGCCCAGGCACACAAATATTCTTACCACTCTCAACCCTGTGAGGACAAGATTCCCTTGAGTCAAATGCAAAAAGAATCACTGAATTTGCTCCCCTGAATAGTAAGTTATGGTTGGTCTAAGATGACCTTTATAGTTACAAGCTCTCTTAGAGAGAGAGGTACCTAAATATTACTAAGTCTCGGTCTGCCTACTCACGACTACCTACTACTAAACCCTAGTCCAATAGGAACACTATATAGTACAAGAAGGTACAATGGGCGATGTACTTATTGTACGACCATTGCACGACAAGGTCTACAAGGTGACACATGTCAAATCGGAAGCCATGGTTCCTCCTCCCATCTTCTCCGGTATCAAATAATGTGGCGTTACGTGACACCGCGTGACGCTATCTCTGTATGCCGCCAAAAGCTCACTTCGCGTGGCAGCTATAATGCCGGCCGTCGGATCAAAATATATTTTACACGGTTCAGATTCGCGTACATGCAGGAATTGCTCCTTTTGTGTAGTCTGCTGTTAACTTGCTGTTGCGTTAATGTTTATGTATTTATGAAACCCGTTACGTGCATCGTTTGTAACGCCTTAATGGTTAAGGCGCTAGGCTATAGAGATTTTAGAGGTGGCAGGTTCAAATCTAGACTTAGGCATCATTTTAGTAAAATACCCTTTACTTCAAAAACTGCCTCTTTCTCAATATGGCGGCAGCCATGGCGCGCCTTTGATCCTCACTCTCTTTCTTTAAACCAAAACTAAAATAGGGAAGTGAACTATTAATTACCTTTTTTCAACAAAAGGTTTCCTCCGGAAAGTCTTCTTTGGTCCCGTCGAGGTATGACCTAGATGAAACCGAGGACAATGATGATGTAGATGTGAGACCAGACCGCACTGACGGCGATCTGCGATCTGCACTTGGATCTGATGTGATCAACGATTCCGGAAAATCTGAAGGATTTAATTGCGAAGGACGATACAGTGTACCACCTCGGATGGACTCGGATAAATAAAGAAGGTTGTCCCAATCTGTGGGCATAAATATTCTTGTCCAAAAGATTTAAAACAAAAATCAATTAAAAATATAAATTTTTATTATTATAAAAAAAAAAAAATGTTTTTCCCTATTTTTTCTTTCAATATTTGTCTCTTATTCTGCTACCACTATATTTCTTGGCTTTAGTGTTAAACCTAAATTTTGTATAAAATTTAGGGTTAATCTGCAAAATTAGGGTTTGGAGGGAGAATTAGGGTTTGGCTGCATTATTGGGGTTGCAGCAGATTTAGGGTTTATTCTTTCTTATTCCTAGTCCTTAGGTCGGTAACCTTCTATTCCTTGGCTGCAGCTTTTGAGTTTTGGCCGTCTAGAATTAGGGTTTGGCTTTGGAATTAGGATTTTTCAAGTGGAATTAGGGTTCGCTGCTGGCTGTGGATTATTGTGGTCACCACTTTGGCTGTATATCACGAGTTTGAACGGCCTCCGACTTTATTCTAACACGTTTTTTCTATCTATCGCATTTGTGTTACATAAGTCACTCTAAACAAAAGGTTGAGACCGGTAGAACTCTAACCTTTGATCGGAAGAGCGAGGCGTAGCCGTCAGCTCTAACCGATGTGTCATAGAAGTTCATTAAAGTTCATAAGGTTTGATAAATACTTAAACTGTGTTATGATCTTGAAACTGATTAATTGAATTATGAATGAATGAACATAGAACTAGTTAATATACAAAACGTGATCCCGCACAAAAAAAATGAATCGGACATTTGTTTCGACGGCTAATACTTAATGTCAGTTTGTAATCCAACGGCACATTTCGCCGCCGGGATGCCAAAATGGTCACTTTGGCATTTTTGGACGTGGCATGACCTGGCACCACGTGGAGAGATAACATGTGGTCGCCAAAATTCCGTGGAACATATTGTTGTTTTTAGAAAGCTTTTGTCCTCTCTATGCCTCAGCTGTGAGGGAGAGAGAGAGCTGTTCAGAACTTAAGTTATTTTTGGTTGAGTTCGGTTTAGTACTTACCAAAATTAGTGTGATAGTGAAGTTGGGAGTTCACCGTTCATTCACACTTGGGACACGCGTCCTCATTTGAGAGAAATGTGTGAGTATGTCCTCCGTGGACGTACAGAAATTTGGCAGGACCACGGGACTTCGTGAAGTCAGTTCTACGGTGACAAATCCTATAATCGGACGGCTGACAGCCGCCGCCAACATATATGGACGAGGCGTGACTAGATCACTATCACAGGCGTGACTAGATCACTATCATTTTACGTTGTCTGAACTTCGGTGTAAATATTTGGTAGAATAGAATTTTGTTTGTAGTGAATTAGTTGTTTAGTGTTGAGAATGTGGTTTATGACATACCTTTAGTACACAAGTATAATCAAAATAATTGTTGTGTTAGATTGTTAAATGTACGGCTGGAATGCCTCCGTACTGCTTAGTGTAGTTTCGGTGTATCGAAGTAGGACTTAGTGAATTTGATTCATTAGGAACAAATGATATGAAAACTGTACACTCAGTTTTATGTAATGTCATTTCTGCATATCTCACAGATCTATGAGCCTAATTAAATGAAATTTTGTGTGTGTGTTCCTTTGTATGTTATCTATTTTGTGGTAAATTTTTAAGACCATTGGGTTCCTCTACTGAAAGGTATAGTCTGTAAAGGTTGCTGTTCAGCCATTTGTCTTTGTGGAAACTTCCTCTCTTGATTTGTTCTACCATGACTACTACTGCATCTTCTTCATCTTCAATGCTAGCATTTGTCTCAAAACAACACATATGGACGAGTGGAATGGACGGGTAGAGTTCATGAAATATATTGAGCTTCCTACTATCTGTCTATAAGGTATTTGTGTCATATAAACTTTCTCCCTTGACTCTAAATACTCACTAACAATGACACCAGGTCATGTCTATTCTCCCTCTATCTTCTACCAATTCCATTTGAGTTAGACATCTTTTTGCCCCCCGCATTCCGTACTCATCTAACATGTTTCCAATAGCCTCTTTTTGAGTCAATTTTATTACTTTCTTATTTTTGTCCCTCTTTACCTGGATACCCAAAATATATTTTGCCTCACCGAGATCTTTCATCAAGAACCGTGAGTTTGGAGCAGTTTTGATTTTATTAATTTCAGCCATTGATTTGCTAATTAGTAGTAAATCATCTACATACACCGCTATATACACTATCCCATTTTCACCCTTTATAACGTAGACTGAGTGATCAGAACTTATCATTTGAAATCCTAGGCTAGTCAAGAATTTTTCAAGCTTCAGATTCCTTTGCCTAGGGGCATGTTTTAGGCCATACATAGATTTTAGTAACTTGCATACTAAGTGCTCTTTTCCTGGTTCTGCATACATTTCATGCTGCTGGATGTAAATTGTCTCCTCTAGTTCTCCATGCAAAAATGTTGTATTTACATCCATCTCATGTATTTCCATATTCTCTAAAGCAGCTAGGGACAACAAAATCCTAACTGTCATAAATCTTACAACCGGAGAGAATGTTTCTTCAAAATCGATTCCTTCCTTTTGATTATAACCCTTTGCCACATGTTTGGCCTTATATCGTTCAATGGTGTTATCGAGATTTAACTTCACCTTATACCCATTTGCTGCCGATTGCCTTTTGGTCAGGAGGAAGTTCCAAAAGCTCCCATGTTTTGGCCTCCATGATTGACTTCATTTCGTCATTTGCTGCCTCAATCTAGTGATTTCGCTCTAGTGATGAGAAGGCCTCTTGGATGGTTAAGGGCTCCCTTGAGGCTGCCGAGTCGGCAAAGTGAGAGCTTGCTTGCAGGCGGCTGCTGGATCTTCTTCCCCCCGAAAATTCTGAGGCTTAGATTGTCGGATGCCGCGCATTGCGTTGATTGCGCAGGTTACGATTTGTGTGCACTGACTGCTGTTGGTCCTATTGGAACTTAATTTGTTGAGGAATTTGGAGAGAGTCTGACTCAAGAGTCACCACCGGAGAATGTTGCACCTGCGGGACAATTTCTTGCATGCAATCTAAAATGACATACTCCTTAACTATTTGTTTCTTTTGCTGCTTTGTCATTTGAAATAAATCTATCGAAGCTAATTCATCTTTGACAATGATATTCCTTGCTACAACTGTTTTGTGCCTCTCAAACATAAAGACTTTGTAACCTTTTGAGTGATCATTATATCCCAACAAAATACCCGGTAATCCTTTCGATTCCATTTTCCATTTGAGATGTATCTAAGATAAAACATTGACTGCAAAGACTTTGAAATGTCTAACATCAGGTTTGCTTCCTGTCCTGATCTTGTAAAGAGTAGATTCTACCGATCTTGATCCTATCCTATTCTTAATATAAACTGCACAACTTCGAGCCTCAGCCTAGAATTTTGGATCCCCATTTTTATCTGCGAGCATCGACCTGAAGCTCTCGATGAGAGTTCTATTTAATCACTCTAACACCCCATTTTGTTCTGGCGAATATGGCACAGTCAATAGATGACTTATACCTTCGTCGAGTAAAAAGGTTTCAAATTCTTTTGATGTATATTCACCACCATTGTTCAATCTGAGCTGCAAAATAGGCAAATTATGAAGTTTTTCAACATACGTTTTATAGTGTTTGAAGTGACCAAACAATTCACTCTTCTCTTTCATAAAGTAAAATTTTTATGGCTTCGAGAATTATTAGTGATGGTGACCATTTATTTCAAACCCCGGATGGAACCCAGGTTAAACATCCGAGTGAATTTGCTGTAAACGTTTTGTGGATCGATGCTCCGACTCTTTATGAAATGATAGTCTGTGAATTTTTCCCAAAGCGCAGCCATCACATATTTGTTCGGCTGATCTATGATTGATACACCCTCTATTTTTCCAACAATGACCATTTTTCTCAAACTATCATAGTTTACATGGTCTAATCTTTTATGCCACAACTCATCTGAATGCAAAACACCGAAGTACAAAACATCATTCTCCTTGGTATTAACCATATCCATTCAGTACATCTTGCTATTTTCTCTAATACCTGGAATTGCGAATTTGCCAATTTTGCTAACAACTTGCCTACCATTTTTCAAATTAACCTCAAAGCCCTTACTATCTACCAAAGACGTAGAAAACCGATTTTTCTTAAAGTCAGGCACAAACAAGATATTATGAAGAGTTTTTTCAGCCGCTTTCCCCTCCACATCCACTAGCAAAGAAACATCACCCACAGCACGAGTTTGAACACTCATTCCACAAGCATAATAAATATAATTCTCCGGCGTTGTTTTCAGATTTTTGAAGATGGCCTTGTTCCAGCACATGTGGGCTGACGCTCCCGTATCCATTATCCATCCAGGGTCCTTCGCGCTCTCCATTGCTGCCGCCATAGCAAATTGATCCGTTTCATCCTCCTAAAAGAATATTAAAGTCTCATCCTTAAGTGATGAAGATGCTAAAAATGCATTTCTAATTTGTATAAGCCTGTGGAAATACGTAGGTGACTTTGTTGTTATCCCCCGGAATAAACCCATATCAAGTTTGTAAGCTTAGGGACAATATCTAGACCACCCTTCAAACATGCATTGTTGGATAGTGTATTCCCACCCTTATTAAACCTCCAACCATTGGCTTTTCTTTACTGATTAAACAGTCCTTTCCTCTCAAATTTTGAATCAAAAGCCTCTACTTGCTCAACATTGAGAATATTAGATGTAGCTTCCTCTTCTAGCAAAATATTAATGGCTAACTGTAAAGTCCAGCTAGTTTATCTTTTTATTTGAGCATATCAAATGCTCCTTTTATATTACAAGGGAGACCCATCATGAGCAATGCTGCCTGTTAAAACTGAGGAAAATCCCCACCTGCAGAAGCATGTGCATCTACTAGGATGCGAAACTTGTTAGAATATTCAGCCATTGTAGCGCCAGTGTACTTATTGTCCCAAATTTTTCTAGCCAATAGAAGTTCTTCCCAGTTATTAGCCTTTTCATAATCACTTTTAAGAGATTTCTTGATATCAATTGTTTTTTTCATTTTTATCCGAGACATAGCTAAGTCCTCAGATATAAAGAATTTCATAATACAACGAGCTTGCGTATATTTCTCAGACCATTAGGGATCACATTCATCCAGAGAACCATCCAATATATCCAAGAGATTGACATTCTAAAAATGTGTCTCCACCATATCCGCCCAGTAAACATACTTTTCACCGGAAAAAATAGGAAATCTTGATGACAGGCCCATAACCTGTTGTTCTAGGACCACCGGTGAAGGTGCAAGAGCAGCAGTAGTAGTAGAAGTAGACATGATACACTCTTAGAAGCTATCAAGAATATGATTAAACAATTGTTTTTCAAGTGCTCACCAAATCTAGTACAAACATCCAAACCTCACAAAACTCTATCTGAATATAAAACAATCACAACTCCCAAGTTTTTAGTGCAATAGACCCGACAACACTTAAGATATAATGCTCAAAAGTTTCCCAAAAACTGTCTACAGTTTACTACTAAGAAGTCTGGATACATAATGTGTTTCGAGTCCTAAGTCTTATACTTGTGTTATACCAGCGATACCAGTATACCTAAGAGGTACGTCAAACCACCAAGCTAATACTTATTTGTCATGCTACCACTAAACTACCACTGAGCTACCACTAAGCTACCACTGAGCTACCAACTAAGTTGACTAGAATTGTATCTATCGCATTTTCTTTGTTCTATAGAGAATCACAAAAGGTATAAGTAGAAGCGTTCTCCGTACGGACCATATCAAATTGTAATCGTAGTTGCGTTGTCTTAACTTCATTGCTACTGCTTTGTTTTGACTTCGTTGTGGCAGCGTTGCTGCATCGCAACTGCGTTGCTACATCGCAGCTGCGTGTAGTATCGCAGTTGCGTTGCTGCATCGCAGCTGCGTTGTCTCCCCTCAATGTAATTGCCAATCCAAGATACCTGTGATGTGCTTTAAGTGACGACGTATGTCCTTGCAGATTTGTCTTCCTGTCGTCACACTAATTCACTGAGACTTAAAGCTTTCCAAAACAACAAAGCACAACCTAGATAATACCATTGAGAGATACAAAGCTAGATTGGTTGCTAAATGTTTCACTCAGAAACAGGGCATAGACTATGAAGAAACCTTTGCACCAATAGTCAAATTTCCTTCTCTCAAAATCCTCTTAAACTTAGTAGGATCAGAGGATATGGAAATCCACTAGATGGATATCAAAGCTTCCTTCTTGCACAGAGAATTGGAAGAAGAAATTTACATAAGGCAGCCAGAAAGATTTGTCAAAAATGGGGAAAAACAGAAGACATGCAAACTGATAAAATCAAATATTAAATTGCCCAAATTTTTGACTAGTTTGGGGTATATCAGAATTAGTTCAGATCATTCGATATATTTTTTTGAGGATGAGAATGGGGTGATAATTTATGTTATTTATGTGGATGATGTGTTATTCTTAATTTAGTCTTTAGATAATATTAAAAAAATGAAACAAGATCTTAGATATCGCTTTGACATGAAAAACCTCAATGCAAGATAGTTTTTGGGAATTCAGATAGAGAAAGATAGAAGGAACATAATAATCAAACTTAATTAGAAAAAAATGATTGGCAATATTCTAGAAAGTTTCAGATGGATAAAGCAAATGGATGTTCTACGCCCATAAATATTAAAAACGTTTATGAGAGGAGTGAAGAGGAAAATATATTGATTATTAATGATAAGATTGATGAGGAACAAGGAAGGTTTATGGAAAGCATCCCTTATCAGCAGATTGTATGCAATTTAATTTACTTTATGAATGGTACTCGGCCGGATATAACTGCAGTGGTAGGTGTCCCGAGCAAGAGTCTAAACAGATCCAAAAAAAAAGACTGGGAGGTAGCTAAAATAGTGATAAGATATCTGGATGGGACAAGGGAATTGTGGTTACATTTGGGAGGGGAGCACACTAACATCTCTACTTAGAGTGATGCCAGCTATAGTGATATGACTTAAAGGGGGTGTACGATTAGATATGTGTTGCAAATTGGATCTGGTGCATGCTGTTGGAGTAGCAAACAACAGAAAGTAGTTGCTCAAGGCTGAGTACATGACTTACTGTGTTCAAACCAAAAAATTAATATGGGTGAAACTTCGTCTTGAAAAACTTCGATTTATGAAGTCCATCACTCAAAATGGTTTTTGTGAAAATCAAGTTGCTATCTCTATTGCAACTAATCTAAAACATCACTTCAAAGCTAAGCACATAGATATAAGACTAAAAATTTTAAAAAAGAAGGTTGATAATAAAATCATTCAACTGGTTCATAAATGTGATAAAAAAACGATAAGAGAAATGATAACCAAAGCAATGGCTTCTCCTAAGTTGATCTTTTGAAGAGAAATTTTTGTATTAAAGTTGAAAAGTGACTAGGAATTAAGAGGACTGTTGAAAAGGATAATGCATAGTTCACTTATCTTTGTTACTCTTGAGAGAGAGAGAGAGATATTAAGCTCGTGTGCGTTGTCAGCACACCTTCTTCACCCACGATTTCCAGGCCCCTTTCAATCGTGTATAATCACCAGTGTACGGAGTATGGAGTGCACCAAACAAAAAACATTATTTTATTTCCTAAACTGAGCGCGACGCACTTTATTTCCCCTCTAACAAAGGCCGGACTACAAAGTTATTTCGCCAAAGATTGCAATTTCGTTACCTGGGACCATGTCATGCACGATTATATTTATTGCCTATGGAGGATACTCGACCCTATTACTACTTCATTGGATGTGGTTTCGGACCAATTTTGGAGTTTATCAATATTGAGCCGGCAAGGCACCAAAAGCCATTTTTGAGAGACGATTATGATCACAAAGATTATTATTTTTTTCTGTAATTAAACCCCCTATTAAAGTCTATGTAGCATAGCTAATAGAACTTCATTTCACTTAATTTGGATAATTAGGTTACAAGATATGTAAGGTCAAAGTAGTGTCTTGGTGCAGATTTTAGACACTTTGACGTTCAATATCTTTTCAACGGCTGAGTAATATATGCTGTATTTTATATTGATAGATAGAAATTTTTAATACCTTTGTAATGAATATTTGTTTGGGATTATCAGATGGATATTATTAGAGATATGGCAGTTTCTGTAAACTGCATAATATAGGTTAACTATTGACTTTTTGAAGTAATGATTGCTTTTGCCGGTTGGAAATGAGTACAGGCTGTTCAACCAACTTTTCATAAGTCAGAAGTTTTGACGTTTTCGAAAATTAAACATAGAATGAGTCAACTTTTCATAAGTCAGAAGTTTTGACGTTTTCGAAAATTAAACATAGAATGAGTCCCGTAGTGTCAGTTTGTGATGCTAAGTATTAGTTCTAAGTACTTAAGGTTGTTGGAACTCAATATTGTCTTGGAAAATAAAGGCTCTCAGTTCTGTCGCCTTCCGAAACCTGAATTCATCAGAAAAGAGCTATTTTGCCAGCCACCCTTTTGCCATCTTTGGATCATTTTGGAATTGCCTTGCATTTAGTCAAATAGTGTCTTGTTTGGCAACAAGGATATTTGGGGCTTCCTGATTGCAATAGTCGTTAGGGTTTTGAAGGAGGGAGTTGGACAGATCCCTAATTTGGAGGGATCCATAGGTTTTTGGACCTTTCGAGTCTGATCGCGCGAGTTTTAGGTGGCCTTAGCTTGCTCCTCTGGGTGGGTCAAAACCCTTATTAAGTTGGCATCCATGGACGGTTGGTTGCTACTTGTTTTGTTGGAAATTCTTTCTAATATGTTTATTTATCATGGTGAATGGCTTTAGAGTAAGGTAGAAGGTAATATTGTTAAGTCTGCAGAGATCACTGTCATAAATGTAATGGCAGTCTAAATTAATTCCATTTTGATTTGATTTGTTAATTCCCATGATTAGGGTTATGGTTGACTTCATTTTGTTTAAAGTTGTTAGCATAGCCCACCGAGCTTGGTGATATTAAAGCTCGCAAAAAGACAGAACTGAGAGACCGTGCATTGTTGTGTTTTATAAGGTGCACTTGTGTCTTTGATTTCAGTTTAAATTTATCTAAAAATGTCAAAAAAAAATATAGATGGATGTTGGAATAGAAGGGGAGGTGGGGGGGCACCTCGTAGAGACATGTTTAGAACCCCAGAATTGGGTGAAACTAGCTCTTCCTCCCGACGGGCTGGTCAAATTTCTGCAGATTCAGGAATGCCATCGGTGCCATCAGTTTCTCCTACAGGTGGAGGACAAGACATTCCAAATCTCCCGAGTCCTCCCCTAATTTCTCCTCTTCCGTCCACTCCTCCTATTCGGATGTCCACTGAAGATTTCCCCACTCTAGCCGAATCTGTCGAGCGAAGACAAGCATCTCGGCCATTTCCACCAAGTAAAAGGTCTTCACATTCTCCTTCTTCTTATTCGGCTGCTTCTACTCACTATCATATAATTCGACTAGCTACCTGCTCTTAAGTTCCCGGTTCCACCACCAGATTTACATGACACCGTTGGGAGGAACGAGCTTAGGGCTTTGTATGGGCAACAATCACGTGATCATAGGGGTCCTAAAGATAGTAATAGAGGAGCTAGGTCGAGAGCAGATGTGTCACAGTCATGGAGGAGCCAGGGGAGGGAAAAACCGAAGATGTCTCCGCTACCACATTCTGATTTTTTGTCTACCGAATCTGTTTCTTTCGGGAGCGGTTATGGAAGACGAAACCCGAGAGATCTGACAGCTAGGAGGCCTATATTAAACCTAGGGGATCCCTCAACATTGAAATTTTCCCACATCTTCATCACCTTCTCCCAATTTTGGCAGGGTTTCGTCGAAAGAGGGGATAATTGCTGATAATCTCTCACCTAAGGGAGAGGGAGGAAATCAAGAGCAAGGAGGGGTAGTTTCGGAATTAGTTGTAGATGATATACAACTTAAATTACCGGTCCAGATTTCAGAGTTACTTGAGGATGAGGGAAAAATAGAAACACCAGGAGAACCACTTTTTAGGGAAGGAGAGGAAGGGGACCGAGGGGCTGCACCCGTGGTTGCACAACGAGATTGGAGTCTTTTCTCCAACAAATCGGCAGGTATTGGAGCTATGGTGGAGGAGGAGCTAGGTGTAGGTGGAACAGGGCCGAGAGATGAGTTAGTTCCAATTCCATCATTGGTACTTACTCCGACCAACAATCCAGAACTAGACTCCATTCTTTTTCGATACAGGTCTGCTAGAGCCCCTGATCCAGGGGAAGCACCTTTGGAAGAGATTCCTGATATCGATAAGATTCCAACACTTATTCCTTCTCGTTTTGAGCATCTTCTTCCAACTCCTCCTCCTATTGATCCAGTTTTCCCTCCCATTATGCGTTCGGTGGGACACCATCGATTTGACTTAACCGAGTTAATGTCTGCCATCCAGGCTAAGTTGACCATTGGGGTAGAGAGGGATGTTCCAACGGAGTTAGGAAAGAGTGGGAAGGAAAAGGATGGGATTCGAGAGGTCAGGAAAATTAGAAGGGAAGTAGGGGAATCATCAAGGCCAGCAGTTGATCCATGGGGGGTTGGGAGATTTCCTAAAAAGAGACCACAAGGGGTTATAGAGACTGATGATACTCTTTCTGGATCTGATGCATTGGTACAGGAAAGGACGAGAACAAAAGCAACACCCATTTCATCACCAAATGGAACAGACAATCGGAGAGTTAGACTTCGACTAGATCCAAGGGTGATTTTAAAGGAGAATTTTCAGTAAGTACGAGAAAATTTGGAAATTAGGTTGCAGTAAATCTCACCCATACCTATAACTATACCCCTTATCACTCCCCAGATCAGAACACACCCTTCTCCTTCTCCTCTTTCTCTCTTTAGCTCTTCCAACTCGTCTTCGACACCATCTTCACCTATTTCCCCTTTTCCTCCTATTGAAGGTTTACCCTTCAACCCTACTTTTAACTCTTTTCATTCCCATCCTCCACCTATTGATGAAGAGAAACATTTACACAGGCAGGGTGATTGAGGTAACATCATAGATAAATCAATTTCATCTCACCCCACTCCTTCATCACCATCCACCCCTTTTTCACCTTCTTCTCCAAATTCCTTGTCATTGGTTCATGATTCTTATTCTACTTCGGAGCCACCCGATCCTCCTTCACCGACCGGAAGTGTGTCGTCTTTGGTGAACCGTATTACTCCTATCTTTGATACCACTACTTCAAAAAACGGAGGATTTTGATTGCCTTTTGAGGACGGTTTCCGGATAACTCGAGGTTATTTACTGGGGATGTATCAGGCATTTCTTTTTTCTTTGTTTAAATTTCCAATGGGAGTCTTTTTATGCCGCTAAAGTTAACAAGTACCGAGGAGGTGTTGTTTCAGCCGACTTAGAGCGGATGTCATTTCCAATGATGGTAGATCGATTGGCCGGAGGGGCTTTGTCAAATTATATGCAGAGGAAGACCGGCTAGACTATTGCGACTATCAAGATTTTGGATCCGACTTTGGACCAGAACCATGTTACTGCGATGGTTGATCTTGAGGCAACCATCCGTCACCCTATTTCAGCAACGTACACGATTGATTATAAGTTACGTGATGAGACATTAGCTTACTCCCAAATGAAGAGATCAGAGTATGCCGCTTTTGCTGCTACGAGGATGGAGGCAAATTCCCAACCTTTTACCACCGTACTGGGTATATGGGAGACTCAGTATAGGGAGCGAAATGAGGCTTCTATGAGAGAAATTCATGAATTTAAACGGAAGCCTGATGAAACTCCTCTCACTATGTACAACCGCCTTGCTAACCTTTGTGTTCGAACTCAGCAAGATATTAAAAATCCGTTGATAATTGCTAAGTTTGAACATGCATTGTCAAAATCCCTTGACCTGAAGACGACCCGAAATTTAGAAAATTGGACAGCGCATAAAGCTCTTAATGGTCTTCTTATCAGTGCTTTTGATCTTTCTGCGGTTGCTCAAAAATATCATGACCACTTTGCAGATCAAGAAGCTCAGAAGAGTACCATGACAGGGAAGGTTCGTAAAGAGGAAACATTTTCTAGATTCAACACTCCTTTTATCACCAATGCTGAATTGAATGCTTCCATATCACGAGCAATAAAAGGGAAAGGATTGGAAAAGCTGAATCTGCAAGCTCAGGAGCGGATAGACAGATCCTATTCTCATGCAACAATTGTGGAGAGGTTGGACATGGTTGGCAAAAATGTCCGAGACCTTTATCAGTTGAGTTCGCAACAAAGAGGGCAAAGATTGATGCAGAACAAGATGCTCGGAATGTGGCACGTGGAGTTGGTGATCAGAGAAAGGGGAAAGATGGTGGAGGTCGGGATAACAGGAAAGGAGGTGACACCTCAGATGCACAACAGGTGGAATTTCGGAGAATTCGTCGAATTAGGCTTCCTCAGTTGGACCATCAAAACATTCCTGATTATTTGAGGACAAAGTTCTCTTCTCTTAACACGAAATGCGTGGCGTGTGGATATCAGAGCCATATGGCAGCTCAATGTTTTCAAAAACACGGAATTGCGAAAAATTTGTTTATATATGTGAAAACTAATCCTGCTACCGAGAAAGAATTTATGAGTATTCTCACTTTTTGTCAAATTTATCTCCCTGGTGAGACATTTCAACCCGAGGGGGAGAGGAACGAGCCCGATCCGGTTTGGGGGGTAAAAATCGGATATCCAACACCTTTTGAGACGAAATTACAAAAAGAGTTGTTGGAAGTCAAACACAAACTTGATTCATTGATGAGAGAGAACGCAAGCAAGGGTGCTTCTTCTTCAAAGTCGGCCAAAAAATTAGAGAAAAAAGCTCGGTTGGCTTACCTAACTCAGTAAATGGAAGCTTTACAGACGGAATATTCTGATTAAGATGATGATCCGGAAGGATGGGAGAGTTCAGACCACTCCCGGATGAGTGGATTGTTTGCAGGTGATACGATTTTGTTTAATGTTGGCATTGGAGAGAGTAGAAGGCAATTACGAAAAACCACTGAAGATAAAAGGAAAGACAAGTTACAAGCATGGACCAGTGATCATGAGAGGAAAGGGCAATCCGACATTCCCTTTTGTACCCCTCGACAAGTCCTTTTGAAGACGAAAGTTGGTTTGGGGTTAATGAAACTCTGAGACCTCCATAAGTCCTCAGAGTGCACAGCTTCCAAGAAGCCTCTAGGATAATCCTGACCCCTTTGTGTTTCAGCAAAAACAACTGTCACCCTGGCAGACAAAAACTCTGACCACCTGCACCCATGTGAAGGCAAGACTCCCCTGAGTCGATAGCAAAAAGAATCTGTGAATTTGCTCACCTGAGCAGTAAGTTATGGAGGGTCAAAGTTGACCTTTTGTACAAAAGCTCTCTGGGAGAGAGGGTCCTATCTTCTATTTTTTCTAAGTCCTATCTCTCTCGCATAATCTATCTACTGATGTACGAAACCAATCAGGTTACAGTTCCGTACCCAAAAGTACAGTTGCCGGTGTACTTTATGTACGAACACTGTACGACATGGCTTAAATGTCCACACGTGGTATGTTTGGATTCGCTCCTTTAATCCTCGGAGATGCCGCGCTCCAATGTAACATCGCCACATGTCATCCGATGTGGCGATGCTCACAAACGGCCGAATTCTTCTTCCGCGATCTCGGCGCTAATTCGGGCCGTCCGATTAAACTTGCATTTGATCGTAGCCGTAATAAACACCTGCGCGGTATTTGTTTCGCTTACGAAATCAATGCGCGGTACTGATTTCTTATCCGTACCGCAATTTGTACTTTTACACTACCAGATCTATGTATCCCGTTAACAGTTATAGTTAAATGATTTATCCTACGAATTAATGTTTAATTAATTATCGTACTATATAATACGTAAGACTACTTCTAGATTAACGGCTAAGGCTACCGGCTATCTGCTGTCTGCCGGCCGGTAGGTACAGGGATCAAATCCTGCGGCCGGCATATATATTTTAGATAAAATAAAATAAACCCAATAACTTATATAAATTTCCCGTAAACCTCTGGATAGCCTAGGTAGCCATGGCTCTAGCTCCCTCTCCAATTTCTCAGTGACTGCGACAAGTTTGAGAGTTTGGAGAGAGAAGTTAGAGGTAGACTGCCTCGGCTTCTTTCTATATTTCTATTTAGACCTAGAAAATTCTAAAAATGGACCATTAATTTCTACACTCCCCTTATT
Organism: Zygnema cylindricum; assembly: GCA_037447655.1. Classification (NCBI taxonomy): domain Eukaryota; kingdom Viridiplantae; phylum Streptophyta; class Zygnematophyceae; order Zygnematales; family Zygnemataceae; genus Zygnema; species Zygnema cylindricum. The sequence continues at coordinate 321,613 of JBBHKE010003283.1, forward strand.
TTCTAGTCAATCTTTAATTTCAGACTGCACTTCTCCCTGCAAAAAATTAGCTTAGGGGAAGGAACAGGTTTGGTCATCATATCTGCTACCATCTCACTATCTGGTCTGTACTCTAAACTAGTTATTTTGTTTTCTACTTTCTCTCTAACAAAGCTGAGTCTGATGTCCATGTGTTTGGCTTTAAAATGATGTTTAGGATTGGCAGAAATAGCAATTGCTGCCTGATTATCATAAAAACTTTTCTGCACACCACTCTTAAGGTGACCAAGCTCATCAATCAAAGACTTGACCCACATCAATTATTTTACAGCCGAGCAAGAGGCCATATACTCAGCCTCCATGGTGGATTGAGCAATAACTCTTTGCTGTTTGCTACTCCAACAGCAAGCCCCATCACCCACATATAATACATATCCAGAAGTGCATCTCCTCATCGGAGCATCACCATAACTGGCATCACTCCAAGTAGTGATGTCTGTATTCTCCCCACCCAAATGCAACCATATATCCCTAGTTCCTATCAAATATCTAAGGACTCTCTTAGCTGCCTCCCAATCCTTCTTAGTGGGAGCATTTAGACTTCTACTCAGCACTCCTACTGCTGCAGCTAAATCCGGCCGGGTACAATTCATAAAATAGATTAGATTTCCCACTACTTGCCTGTAAAGAATAGTCTGCATGAACTTCTATTCTTCAGGAAATAATTCCTCGTCTAAGACTATGACTCCTTCTTCCTCACTTCCCTTCTTAAACTCCATTGGAGTTGTACAACTATTAGCTTTATCCAATTGAAATTTTTCAAGCATGTTCCCTATTGCTTCCTTTTGAGTGAGTCTTATAATTTTCCTTTTTCGGTCTCTCTCTACTTGAATTCCCAAAATATATTTTGCTTCTCCCATATCTTTCATTTCAAATCTCCGTTTAAGATCGGTTTTCAATTAATTAATTTTTTCTATTGATTTACTTAAAACAAGCAAATCATCAACATAAATTGCAATAAATAAAAAACCTTCCTCATCTTCGAAAATATAGATTGAGTGATCTGAGCTGATTCGAATATATCCCAGACCGGTAAGAAACACATCAAGCTTGTTATTCCATCGTCGAGGCGCCTGTTTCAAACCATAAAGAGTTTTAATCAGCCTGCATACCTTACTCTCCTCTCCTTCCTCCACAAATCATTCGGGTTGTCGCATGAAGATCTCCTCTTCCAATTCTCCATGCAAAAAGGCTTTCTTGATGTCCATCTGATGCACTTCCATGTCTTCCGCTGCTGCTAAACTGAGAAGTATGCGGACGGAGGGAAATCTGACCACCGGGGCAAAGGTTTCCTCGTAGTCAATTCCTCTTTTTGTGTAAATCCCTTTGCCACTAATCGGGCCTTGTAGAGCTCGATTGTGTTATCTGGGTTCAGTTTTAATTTGAAAACCCACTTACAACCGATTGGTTTTCGGTTAGGTGGACAATCCACCAGCTCCCAAGTATCGGCTGCCATAATAGAGGCCATCTCCTCATTGATGGCTATCTTCCACCAGTTTCTTTCTGGACAAGTCATCGCCTCTCCATAAGTTTGAGGTTCATCTTGATGAGATAGTTTAGTTACCTTGTTATTAACCTATTTTTCTTACAATCTTTTGCTACTTCTCCTTCCCCCCTCAAAATCTGAGGCCGGAATAGATTGTTCTCGTGGATTCTTTCGAACAAACTCGGCTTCTCCCTTATCCCTTGATTCCGAATCAATTTCCACCGGGTCTTCCGCTTCAGGTAGAGTTGTCACTAGAGTTTCCACAGCCGAGTTCTTTTCGGTCTGATTTGTATCTGCAAGAATGTCATCTTCTCTAAAACCCGGATAGTTAGGGAGCTCAAAGTCATCGGAATATTCTCACTCAAATCTGATTTTTACTGACTTTGTATATTTGAAGGGATCCACAGACTTTCCTTCATCCATAACTACTAGATGTTTTACTAAGATTATATCTTCCTTTTTTAGATCATAAACTCTATACCCTTTAACATCCTCATCATATCCTTATAAGTATCCCGGTTTTCCTTTAGGATCTAGCTTCTAATTAGACCGATCTGTATCTAGACTGAATACTTGACTGCCGAAAACCTTTAAGTGAGATAAGTCTAGTTTCCGGCCTGTCCATCTCTCATAAGGTGTTTGATCTTTTATAGTTGAAGTAAGAACACTATTTTTGAGGTAATTAGCACAGTTTATTGCTTCTGCCCAAAACCTTCTTCCTATCTTCTTATCCGACAACATACTTCTAGCACTATCACTTAGTGTTCTATTTAACATTTCTGCTACCCCATTCTGTTCCGGGTTTTCTGGAACTGTCTTTTGGTGTTGGACCCCATCCTCCCTCAGAAAATCCTCAAACTGGTTAGAAGTATACTCTCCACCATTGTCACTACTAACTCTCTTGATTGGATTTTCATGGAGTTTTTCGCTCCATGCTTTATATTGTCTAAAACAATCCTGAGCTTTGACTTGTTTTTCAAAAAATACACCATTGAATACCAAGACAATCATCAGTGAAAGTCATCATAAATCTCTTCCCCCCAGTTAGGGCACTTCAGCCGGTACCCAAATATCTATGTGTACTAGATGCAGAGTTTTTTTCTCCCTTATAGGTGGCTGTTTTAGGAAAGGGCAATTTGTGTGTTTTACCTTGAGCACATCCACTACAATCACTTATATTATCACTCTCACTAAACTGAATCCCTTCCACCACTCCCATCTTTTTCATCTCTCTTAACTTATCTTAATTCACATGCCCAAGCCTCTTATGCCACATCATAAACTCATGAACACCAGCATAATAAAGTTTCTTCGTTTCATAACTTAAAATAAGCCTAAACATCCGATGGCTTCCTTTCTCGAAATGAAATACACATCCTCCTCAAAACTAGCAGTAAAGACTCCTTCCCTAGTGCTAATAAAAAAACCCTTATCATCTTATACCGATGTAGAGATGAGGTTTTTGTTCAGCCCCGAAATAAACAATACATCGGAGAATGTTACTATGGATGTCTTTCCTTCTACTAACACTTTCAGATCTACCGATCCTACAAGAGTAGTGGTGACTATCCTCCCATCCTCGTACTCTATACCTACGGTGGGAATATTTCTTATCTTAGTGAACAGGTGCCTATCCTTACACATGTGCATGGAGGCACCTGAATATACAATCCAGCCTTCTTCACCTTTCAATCCACCGTAAGCACATTTTTGCCTTCGTGGAATTTTGACCTCGTTTTTTGCCTCCAACTCCTCATCCAAAAGGAGCTCATCGTCCTCGTCCTCGGATTTCGCCTCATGTAACTTTGTCACAAGGGCCTTTTTCTTTCCTCTCGGGGTACCACCAATCTGCCCCTCGTTTAACCGAAGCTCAGTTAGCTTAGTGCACTTTGCCATATAGTGCCCAAGTTTCTTACAAAAATGACATAAACCTTTGGGAGCCCTTGGTGTGAACTCGTCGGTCTGACTTTTCTGCTCCCTCCCGCCATAGTTTCCGACCGGTTTCTGGTAATCCTTGTTCCTCCAATTGGTTTCAATTGCCAAGGCTTGGCCACTTTTTCCTCCCTTTTCGATCTCAGTCGTATTCTCCCGAACAAGAATCATTCCTACCACTGAGTTCCATATCCACCTTGAGTCCGGCAAGTCCTGCACAGGGTTCACTATGTTCTCGAACTTATCGAGTAACTACATGAGTAAACAGTTAACCTTTTCTTTTTCACTAAAATCTTTTACCGCACTCTCTAGCTCCATGAGGAGTGTAGCAAGCTCATTGCAAAAATCCAACATCTTCCCCCTTTTGTATACAAACTCTTTAACTTTCTGATCAGCCAACTGTTGTTGCTAAATTGTTCCATTTTGGTACATCTCTATGAAAGCCATCCAAAGATCAAATGCCTTTTCTACTTGCAAATGAGGACATGCAAGTCCTTGAGTGAGATGGCGTAGGATGTATGACTTTGCGGCCATATTGTTGAAGTCCCACGTTTCAGTATCATTCTCCTCGTTCCTCGGAATAGGTGACATGAATGCCGAACCAGTTGCTATTGGTTGGTTGTCTCCTTCTCCTTTCCTTTGTCCACCACCTCTCCTTCTTTTGTTTCCTCAGTTGAAGGTGGATCCTCTTTCCTGGTGAATCTGGTTCCTCCAAACCCTGGAGGAATTCCAAGACTTGATGGACGCCCCAACCGTCCACTCACTATCCCCCAAAACCTTTTTTTCGCATAAAGATCCTATCATTATACTTTCCTAGTATATGAAGCCAGTTCCATTAAAGATTGGTACCCTAGAGGGTGGGCCCATAACCTGAAACTCTGAGACCTCCATAAGTCCTCAGAGTAGACAGCTTCCAAGAAGCCTCTAGGATTATCCTGACTCCTTTGTGTTTCAGCAAGAATAACTGCCACCTTGGCGGACAAAAAACCCTAACCACCTGCACCTATATGAAGGCAAGACTCCCCTGAGTCGATAGCAAAAATAATCTCTAAATTTCCTCCCTTGAGCAGTAAGTTATGGAGGGTCAAAGTTGACCTTTTGTACAGAAGCTCTTTGGGAGAGAGGTTCCTATCTCCTAATTTTTCTAAGTCCTATCTCTCTCACAGACTCTATCTACTGATGTACGGAACTAATCAAAATACAGTTCCGTACGCAAAAGTACAGCTGCTGGTGTACTTCATGTACGGACATTGTACGACATGGCCTAAATGTCGACACATAAAATATCCGGATTCGATGCCATAATCTCCGGAGATTCCACGATCCAATGTAATTTCGCCACGTGTCATCCGATGTGGCAATGGCCACAAACCGCCAAAATCTTCTTCCGCGATCTCGGCGCTAATTTCGGCCGTCCGATTAAATCATGATTTAATCGTAGCCGTAATAAATACTTGCGCGACATTTGTTTCAATTAAGAGATAAATGCGCGGTATTGATTTTCTTTTTGTACCGTAATCTATACTTTCCACATTACCGGATCTATGTATCGCGTAATAAATTAGAGTTAAATGATTAATCCTACGTATACATGTTAAAATAAATATCAAACTATACACTACGTAGCACTACTCCTAGACTTCACCCCTAAGGCTACCGGCTATCTGCTGTCTATCGGCCGGTAGGTACAGGGATCAAATCCTGCGGCCGGCACATATATTTTAGATAAATATAAACCCTTTAACTTATTTAAATTTCTCGTAAACCTCTGGATAGCCTAGGTAGCCATGGCTCTAGCTCCCTCTCCAATTTCTCAGTATATGCGACAAGTTTGAGAGTTTGGAGAGAGAAGTTGAGGTAGACTCCCTCGGCTTCTTTCTATATTTCTATTTAGACCAAGAAAATACTAAAAATGTACCATTAATTTCTACAGTTAAAGCTGATTCTCCACCTGTTCTTTACCAAAGGTAACCACTTCTAATGATTGAACCGCTAATTCCTCCTCACCAAAGATCACTGAAGAGAAATCGGACGACTCTTCGACTCCTCTCACCACTAAGGTGAATTCTCATCGACATCGGATCTGCCCATCCCACCTTCTCGGCCTTCCGCCATGTTAGTGGATCTTCTCATCCCACACTCTATAGAGTTAGTTCGCACTTAGGCTAACTCCCACCGAATTTCGGATGAAGAACTCATTTCGGCATTAGGATCTAAGATCACCGGCAGGGTGACATCCACAGATGCTTTTGGAGCACCCATTTTATCTACCCATGCCAGTTTTGGTAGCTTGGCTAAGGTTCCAATTGCCGATAGGGATTACTCTTCTTTGGCTGTTATGTATATTGGTAGCTCTACCGCACCCTTTAAGATTAATGGTTTCGTTGGTTTCTTCCAAATCGTGGTTGATACTGGGGCACTTCCTCACCTTATATCTACTAGTGTTTTGGAGAAATTGCCACCCGCTTGTAGGCCAAGAGTATTTTCCAGTAAGGTGTGCCTAAGCACTGTTAGTGGTAGTAATCAACCACTGTTTGGTATGGTGAAAGGCATGGACATCGAATTTGGGGATGATGCAGGTCGGAAGATTTCTATTTGTCTGCCTTTTTTGTGGTGGAGGGCAATCAGTTTGAAATTTTATTGGGAACCCATACGTGGTCACGATTGCGAGCCTTGGTCGAATTTTGGAGCGAGCAAATCTGTATTCGGGATTTGTCAACTTCACTCGCTCGCCGCGTTTTTGTCCCTCTCACTTTATGGGGACGTCATCATTCACACGAAACGGCGGCAGGCTGCTACCCCGTGTACACTAGCAATGTTCCCTCCATTCATCCTTCTAAATTTTCCGTGGAATCGGAGGATGAATCTATTGACATTGCACCGCTTATATAGCAATTCCCGATCTCCGTTGAGTGGGAGGAATCCCACAAACGGAGATTGGAGGTAGCGGCTTCTTTGAGACGAGGTCACGAAAAGGTGTTCCAGGTTTTGATAGACGAAGAGACATTGCCGGGTACGTTAAAGGAATCTAAAAGAGGGACCAAATTTCGACATTTGGTTCAGGGCCAGATTTTGACGCCACTTCCTCGAGAGGTGGTTGATTTGACACCGGAGCCGGCAGGGTTAATGGTGGTCTCCTTATTTTCTGGTATCAGTACGGATTTAGAAGCTTTATTGATGAACGACCACCAGATTAGAAGTTATTTGGCTGTGGAAATTTCATCTTCAGCTCAGGCAGCGAGTGAATTTCGATTGTTAGAGCTTCACCGATTGTACCCTCTCCAATTACCGGTATCTGCTATTTCACAATCTCATCATCGACTCCCACAAAATGTTGACTTAATTACTTCAGAAGATATCCAAGATTTGGGGGGGGTAGATTTAGTGATAGCTGGTTGGCCTTGTCAAGGATATTGTCAGGCAGGGAAAGGAAGGGGAAATAGTGACACTCGGAGTCGTTTATTCTATCAGATGGTTTTTATCCTCAACCTTTTGCAATTACATCAGCATAAGCCGTTGGGATATTTGTTGGAAAATGTCTTCCCTGGTGCGGATCAACGTAGTAAGGTAGTTACTGCTTGGCAGGAGACAATTCACTATTTGGGGGAACCTTTAGTATTTGATGCAGCTCAGATGGGGTCTCGTGCTTTCCGTCTTCGCTCATATTGGACTAATCTTGCTCCTCTTCCACTATTAAAGGCCGCCGTGGGATTACAAAAGCGTCCGCCAAACCTCACCGTCGATCAGATTTTAGACAAAGGCCGTACAGCTACTCCTGTCACATCTACATCTCGACAACTATTTTTTGACTGCAACAAATCTGGTCAACCGAGAACTGCACTCCCCACTTTGGTTTCATTTCCCCAAAGCCATGTTTATCGCTTAGGTTCCCCTGGCATGATCGTTGACACTAATAGAATGAAATGGGGGGTGCCCAATATTAATGAACGAGAACGAGCCATGGGTTTTTGCACCAATACTACTGCCGCTCTTAATCTCTCCCTTGACACGCGTTGCCGTTTGATTGTTCAAGCTATGGATTTATACGCATTACAGTGGTTAGTTGGTCTTACACTATCTCATGGTCCTTTGCATTCTCACCAGCATCGCACTTTGTTTTTACAAGCTCCAGCTCGCCTGACTATGCAAGCCACACTACCGCTTGAAGGGGGGAGAGATAGAAAAATTCATCAAAAGATCCAACAGCAAAAAAACCAAAGTGGGGGGACCAAAAGAACGAGAGAAGCAAGTGCATAAGGTAGATGATGTTTTATGGGTGTTTTGTAGGGTGTTACAGGAAGGATGTAGAGCAAAGGGGTTGGGGGGGGACGAGTTTGATCCGTCCAAGTGGACAAGGCCACCATAGAGTTTTGCAGCTGTAGAACCATGAAAGATGGATTGGATTATTGGAGAAAAACTAGAAGAGAGCCAAAAGTCTAACATTGTCAATCTATTGGAAAGGAATCAGGATGTGTTTTCATGGGCTGATACAGATGTTGGGATTTACAATGGCACACGATTTGAGATTGACTTAGTGGACGAATCAGCGACAGTTTTGCAAAAACAATACCCTTTGAGCCACTCAGAGATGGATTTTGTAAAAGAGAAAGTCTTTCAGGATTAGTACAAGAGAGTACTAGTCTTCATGGGTTTCCTTCACCAACGGTTCTTCCACCGAAGAAAGATTCTGCAGGGAAGACTGTAGATTTTCGAATGTGTGGAGATTATCCGAAGTTAAATTCGGCCACTATATCGACAAGTATCCTATGCCCACTCCAGAAGAAATATTTGAAGCCTTGGTGGAGCAACTATATATTCTACCTTGGATTTGAAGCAGGGATTTCACCAAGTGCCTTTGGAACCTAAGCATCAAGAGAGGACCGCATTTTGACAAGTAACAGGTTATACGAGTGGCTTTATATGCCTTTTGGATTGAAAAATGCACCTGCCAAGTTCCAAAGAGTAATGGATGAAGCTTTACGTGGGATTAAATGCGCGTGGTGTTATATTGATGACGTGATCATATTTTCTAACAATTTTGCGGATCACCTTCTTCACTTACAAATGGTGTTTGATGCTCTGAGAGCGGCAGGCTTAAAGTGTCATCCAGGTAATGGTATATTTGGGGTCGACAAGATTTTGTATTTGGGACATGAGGTTACCCTGGGACAATAGGTCCACATATTGTCAAAGTTGCTGCTTTGGATGCATTGCCAGCTCCCACAGATGTTTCTTCACTTCGCACATTTTTGGGGCTAGCAAACTATTAGAGACGATTTGTTCCAAAGTCCAACAGCCAAGCTCAAGCCCTCAGTTTACTTTTAAGGAAAGATCAAGAGTGGCAATGGAAGGAAGAACAAGAAGAGGCGTTCCAATTTTTGAAAAATGGGCTTAAAGAAAGTCCAATTCTTCATATGCCCGACCATTCACGATCATTTATTCTTTACACCGATTGGAGTAGATTCGGATTAAGGGTCGTATTAGCTCAGCTTGATGATTTGGGAGCCGAATACGTAGTAGCCTATGCAAGTCGGAGCAACAATAAGGCGGAGGCCTCATACAGTAACTATCATGGGGAGCTTCTTGCATCGGTTTGGGCCATCCAACACTTCCGTCCGTATCTTTATGGCGTTCGTTTCACCCTAATTACCGACCACCAACCTTTGAAATGGATAATGGAGAATAACAAGCTTATAAGGAAACTCGCTCGATGGGCTTTGATATTGCAAGAGTATGATTTTGAGATAATTCACCGAGCGGGTGAAACCCATAGAAATGCAGATGGTCTTAGCATAAACCATGATCTATCATCTGTGGATGTAACAGGAACAAGGTATGACGAGGATCCGATTTTAGGGGTTGGAATGGTCAGGGCAGCTACAACATTTTCTTTGCTACCTAGAAAAGAGGGGGAACTTTTTGCATTAGGTGCAGAGGTGGATTGGCACGCTCCATTGTCAACTGGCAGGGTTCACGTTTTTGATGATGCAGATACATGGAAATCTATTCAGCAAGGTTCAATTTTACCACATTTGGAGGGGAGTCAAAAAGCTAGAGTTTTGCAGAGGATGTCTGCTTACACTTGGGATAGAGGGGTTCTTTTAAGGGTTTGGCCGGATGGCGTCAGGAAGGTAGTTCTGCCACCTGGTGATCGAAAAACCTTAGTCACTAACCTCCACGAGCAATGTGGTCATTTCGGTCAGAAGCGAACCGCTTCTTTGGTTGCAGCATCTTATTGGTGGCATGGTATTCGAGCACAAGTGAATCGAGTTGTTCAAGCATGCTTAACATGCGATCGAGTGAAAGCGGCATTTGACAAGAAAAGTGGTACCGAATTACATTCTCTTCCCATTCGGGGAATGTTTTATCGTTGGTCATTAGACTTGCTAGGGCCTCTTCCGACTAGTCCACGAGGAAACCGTTTTGTGCTTTTGATTATAAAGCATTTTTCTAATTGAAATGAGCTCGTGGTGTTACCTCGGAAAGAGTGTAAGTCTGTGGCCGATGCCTTTTTACAAAGAGTGCTTGCTCAGTTTGGGGCCCCGCAGAAGTTTTAACCGATCTAGGTTCCGATCTGCAGAGGATTTTTCGACTTTGATAGAGCAATGTTTGATTGATCACCGACTTACTAGTATAGATCATCCTCAAGCTGCTAGGTTAGCCAAACGTTCTGTCCAAACAGTGAAGAGAGCATTCCGAAAATATGCACTCGAGGAGGATGTAGGGGATTGGGATCGAAGGGTGCCTTGGATTGCTATGGGCTATAGGTTTAGTAGACCGGCATCTTTCCACATCCCCAGCCCTTATTTTATGTTGTTTGGAAAGCATCCTATTCTCCCAGGATCTGCCTCGGCCCAAGCCACTATGTTACCGGAGATAGATAGTAAAGGGACAGTGAAAAGATTTATTACCGCTTGAGCGCAAGTTTTTCATCAGGAGATTCCGATAGTCATGGGCAATTTGCAAGCGGCCCAACACAGAGATCAACTTTGGTATTCCCATTGTAGGAGTGGCTCTTATGTTCCTCAACAACTATGTTCTCAGCTCGGGGATTTTGTTTATCGGATGCGGCAGAAAAAGGATACTTTGGATATTTTTGGAGGCCGAATTATTTTGAAGGTGGTTGAGGTTTCCCCTAATAGAGTGTTAACCTTGGAAGGGGATGACGGAAAGAGAGTCAAAGATAATCAAATTAATGTGGCTCCTTGCCACCTCGAGGGCTCGAGGACGAGCCAACATTACATTTCACTTATTTTCCCCTATCTCCCATTTGTTCTAATTCTCCCTTGTGTGCCCATGGTTACGAAACTACAGACATATTATTTTTCGAGGCATGCACTCGAGCTTGGCATTCTTCCTGTTTACCTAAGGATTGGGCAGGTTAGAACCAACTTGGCCGACCTTAGTTTTGTGGGGAGTGTGAAATGGGGGTTTGAACTTCGGTTTTGATGGCTTCTTAGGACAAGGACCTAAGAAGGAGGGGGAATGATTCAAGAGTGAACCGGACGGTCCCAACATTTACGACGGGGTTGGTAACTTTTCTGTCTTTTTATTGTTTTTATCATCTATGTGTCCACACTAATGTTGTCAGGATTATCATTTTATTTCGACATATGAAATTCTCCACGCGGAGTGTTATTTGTCGCCAATTTAATATATTATTCTTCTTGCATGAAGCATCACAGCCATGGGCTCGACACTTAAGCATATTCCCAATCGCTTCTCGCTGTGTTAGATAGATTATTCTCCTATCTCTATCCCTTTCTACCTGAATCCCGAGAATATACTTTGCCTCCCCTAAATCTTTCATCTCAAATCTCGAATTCAAGGATGCCTTTATTTTGTTAATCTCATTTAAAGACTTACTCAGTAGCAGCAAATCATCTACATACACAGCAATGTAAATAATCCCATCTTCCCCTTCCATAACATAGACTGAGTGACTTGAACAAATCCTCACAAAACCAAGACCAGTTAGAAACTCATCTAGTTTCAGATTCCACTGACGTGGAGCCTCCTCCATATCGTACAAAGATTTTAACAGTTAACAGAGCAGATTTTTTTTTCCACTCTTTTTATACATTTGAGGCTGCTTCATATAGATCACTTCCTCTAAATCTCCATGCAAGAAAGCGGTTTTAACATCCATTTGATGTTATTCCATATCCTCAATGGCTGTTAAAGACAAAAAAATTATAACAGTTGGAAACCGGACAACCGGAGAGAAAACCTCCTCCTAGTCAATTTCCTCCTTCTAACTATAGCCCTTTGCAACATGCCTAGCCTTATATTTTTCATTAGAATTATCCGGAATTAGCTTAACTTTGAAGACCAACTTATAACCGATGGCCTTTTGATCCGGCGGCAGCTCCACAAGCTCCCAAGTTTGAGCTTCCATTATCGATCACATTTCATCATTTGCCGCGAGGATCCATTAATCCTTTTCCGGGGCTGAAAAAGCTTCTTGTATGGTGACCAAATTCATTGTGGTTGCAGACAATAGAGCATGTTCTAGTGGTTCACCTCGCAGACTTCTGCTTTGCGTTCTTCCCCCTAGAAAATCTGAGGCTTGAACTGTTGGATTTGTACGGTGCCGTCGAGGAGGAGGAGGAGGAGGAGGAGTTGGAAGAGGAGGGGGAGCTTGCTGTATAGGTTGAATGACTGGAAATATCGGAGTGGGAATAGAGGAAGGACTTGTAAAAAAGGAAAGAATAACATTTTCAAAATTTACATATTTTTGATTTTTGGCATTTTTCTCAAAATCTGTCATGCCAAAAACATCAATTCGATTGACTTTATTCTTTAACCTGAATATTCCTAGCAACCTGAAGAGTTTTCCTATCTGGATTGTATACTCAATAGCCTAGTGACTCATTATCATAGCCCATAAGAATTCCCGAAACAGATTTTGGATGAAGCTTAGAAATATGAAGATTATCCAAAATAAAACATTTGCTACCAAAAGCCCGGAAGTGACTTACATTGGGTTTTTTTCCGGTCCACATTTCATAGGGTGTCTTCCCTTTTACCGCCTTAGTTTATATTATATTCCTAATATAAGATGCACAAGAGAAAGCCTCACCCCAAAATTTTAAATCTATTCCTTTATCCAACATCATAGATTTTGCATTCTCTGTTAAAGTCCGGTTAAGTCTTTCAGATGCTATGTTTTCCTCCGAAATATAGGGGATTGTAAATTGACGAGAGATGTCGTGTTCCCTTAAATAGTCGGAGAATGCATTCGAAATATATTCTCCCTCGTTGTCGGACCGAAGAGAGAGAATTGGCTTCCCGTGAAGCTTTTCCGCCCACGTCCGGAAATGCTTGAAGTGAGTGAACACTTCACTCTTCTCCTTTATGAAGTAAACTCTGCTGTACCGCAAGAAGTCATCCGTAAAATTAACTAAAAATTGGCTGCCACTTAGGGAAGGGACTTTTGACGGTCCCCACACGTCTGAATGAATAATTTGCAGCAAATCCGTGGCCCGGTTATCTGCGGTCTGAGGTAGGGGTAGCTTATGAAGCTTCCCCAAAGCACAACCATCACATACATGAGACTCTTTTTGTCCTAACTTTACACCATCTATCATATTTTGTTTCACCATTTTATCAAGTTTCTCATGATGAACATGACCGAGCCTCTTATGCCACAAAACATTTTCCGGAAGGACACTGGATTATGCAAAGTCAATTTTATTAGCCAAGTCCATCCAGTACAACAAGTTTGGGCCTCTAGTTCCTACCAAGGCTACTCTCCTATCTTTGCTTACTACCTTTTTCCCATTTTTTTGCAAAATTTCAAATCCTTTTCATTTGAGCCACCGAAGTGGAAAACAAATTTTTCTTAAATTTTGGAATATAGAGAACATCATGCAAGGTTCTCTTTACAATCTGACCATTGATGGCACACGCTAACTCCACGCTTCCCTTTGCAATAGCCTCCACACTGCTGTCATCCGCGTAATAAATTCGACGAGTTAGAATCAGAGGAAGGTTTTTGAAGTAAGCCCGGTTGCCGCACATGTGGGAAGAGCACATAGAGTCCATAATCCATCCATTCTCTTGAGGCCCCTCCATGAGATCTTTTGCAAGGGTAAAGAACTCATCGTCTTCTGATTGCGGAAATCTGACCACATCATCTTTTTCCCACAACGGTTCATCTTGTGGCGTCTCATCAAATGCAAGGAACGCCGCATTTTTCACCAACAGTTTTGACTCCGATCCATTTAAAGGTGGTTCCTCCGATCAGACCTTCCATCCCGCACGGTAAATTCTTGTCTCACACGCTTTTATAAATGCCGAGCACATATAAAAAACACGACTCTGACCGAAGCAATAAACACACCTATCATATTGCCTATAATTAGGATTAGGGGTGAAGTTCCTATTTCCGGAAAATCAAGCCGGCCTATATGTCTAAGCATTGTACGCTACAGCTGATTTTCCACCAATCAATGCTATTTGAGTTGCCTCTTCCTCTAGAATGTAAGCTTCAACTAGAGCTATATTCCATCTAGCCTTCTCTAACCTTTTCCATTGTTTTGCGGCTCATTTATATTCAGTAGGAAGCCCTCTCATTAGATTCATAGCTTGATGATATGGAGGAAACTTCCCCTCGGAACATGCATTTTGTGACAAAAAAAGCTTCAAGCCATTACAATAGGAGTTCATATCACCCCCGGAATACTTAAAATCCAAAATTTTCTGAGCACTTATAACTTCATTCTGCTCACTAGCTAGGACATAAGACTCCTGCGATGCCTTCCATATATCATATGTTTTAGAGATATTGATGTATGTCATGTTCAAATCTTTAGACAAGAGTAATTTAAGAACGTGCAATGCATCCTCATTTTTCTTTTCAAAATCAGAATCCGTATCCGGAAGAACACTGGCAATCACATCATACAGTCTCACTTGCTTAAGGTAAGACTTAGTCAAATCCACCCAATATAAATATTTTTGGCCATTAAAAACCGGTATCCGTGAGGGTGGGCCCATAACTTGTTGATTTGAGGCAACCGGTGACCCAGTGGAAGAAGAAGAAGCACCAGCCGTTGCCATAATATTCACATTACAAAAGAGGAAACTCTCACGGAAACCACAAAATGACCGACTTCACAATGAAGCCCCAAGCAAACCAGACACACACTAAGTCTGCAAATTTGCCACAATATAAGGAGTATAACAAAGAATTCACATGCATAATTTCACAGTGTTCTGCTAAAAGATCACAATGATCTTGCAATTCAAAAAGACACAAAAACTGCTTTGCAGTTTTCCATTCACTGAAATCCTAACTCCAAAATATTCTAAGTCCTACATATACAAAGTGAACCTACAGCTGATCTACACCGTACCACAACTACCGTGGTGTGTCGGTACACTAAACATTAATCAAACTAAACCCCGCCATCTACCGTACAAGTATTTACATCAATCCTTCACCCTAGCCGCCTCTAAAGTACATAGTCAAAGTTCGTCTGCTGAAATGACGGCTCGGTCAATATTTCTCTTCCAAAAATTATAGCGAACTCCGTCCGCCGTCTGCGCATTCATTCATCACCGAAGATGAACCTCCATGTGTAAATTTGGTTCTTCAAGTAAATTTGTACTTTGTCAACCAACTCAACCAAGCTTGACTTCCCCACGGAACAACATGTGAACTCCATTTGGAGTTACATACCACACCAAATCCTATCTACATCGACTCATTCTATACACAAAACTGACTAAGTCTATAATCTCTTTCTCACACACGAGATGTAGAGAGGACTAAAGGTTTTCAAAACCAACAAGATAATCCACTACAACAAATATAAAGTCGTACCCCTCTGAAGTCAATAGAAGAGAAACTATAATGTCCATCAATATTGCTTCCTAAGGAGCGGATGGTGTCGGTAGTGGTTGTAGAAGCCCTTGATTACCCAGATCCGATTTTTTTCTATTACAAGAGTCGTAAATCGGACAAATTTTACAACGTCTCTTGTCATATTTGGCCAGTACTATGCCTCAGCAATTCGTGCGATACTTTTGTCTCGTCCGAAGTGTGCGCTGAGGGGTTAATCATGATTCATTTGCAGTATCATATGTCATAACCTTGGATTTGTGAGAATGTACAACGGGGTTGTTTGACACTGCTTGTACCGCCACATACCGTTAGTAGTATAAACCAATTTTTTCTTTTTGACTAGCTATGCGATTATATGGTAGCCGTCATACGCGGTCTTAATTCTGTCTAGCCATTGTTCGTCCACTTGCACCGTTCTCGAAACTGCGTTGACTTTCTGGTTGATGTTTTTGTCTATCACATTAGTACCCGTAATCGCAGTCTCATCCTTGCAATATTGCGGTGGTTGCAAAACCTGCTCTATTGTGGGCGCAGCTTCACCTGGCCTTCTTCAAAGAGCATCCGCCAAATTTTTCTTGCCCGACTTTTATTCTATAAATAACTTCGGTCTGAAGGTGTGTAGAAAAGTCATCCATCTAACTTGCTTCTTGGATAGTTTGGGTTTTGTTTGTAGAGACTGTAATGCATGGTGGTCTGTGATTACAGTGATCCGCTTCCCTTTGACGTTACACTTCGAAACCTTTAACACATTAATGATTGATATTGTTTCCTTCTCATGCATGGCCCAATTAAGTTTTGCCGCCTTTAACTTTCGATTGTCGCCGGTGATGGGTTGTAGGCCCTTCCCTCTATCTTACATAAGAATCGCTCCAATAGTCGTATCGTTGGCGTTGGTAATTATCGTCCAAGGTACCTCGGGGTTGAGGACAGCTAACATAGGGGTGATAACTAACCGCTCCTTTAGCGTGTTGAAAGTTGCCTCCTGTGCCGCTCTCCACTCATAGAGCACGTCATGCTCTCCACTCATAGGGCACGACATTTTTAAGGAGATCTGCGAGTGGTGTTGCAATTTTTGCAATGCCTTCCACAAATCGTCGATAGTAGGAGCATAACCCCAGAAAGCTCCTCTACTCCATGACGGTTTTAAGCTGCAGCCACTCCTTCTTTGCTCTAGTTTTGTTGGGGTCCACTGCGATTCCATCCCAAGTCACCACATGACCCAAAGACTCGATTTTATCTTTCAAAAATTTACATTTACTCATCTTCGCCTACAACTTGTTCTCCCTATGGACTTGTAAGATAGTTCTCATCTCCTTGACGTGGTGTTCCAATGTCTTACTATGCACAAAGATGTCATCTAAGAAGACTATTACGTAAGCGTCCAAATATTGCCAGAAAATGGAGTTCATCTAGTGTAAAAAGGTAGCCGGGGCATTAGTCAATATGAATGACATAACCAAAAATTGAAAATGACGTACCCCGTCCTCAATGCAGTCTTTTCCACATCCTCCTCCGCAATTCTAATTTGGTGGTTACCACTTCGTAAGTATATGTTAAAAAAATATTTAGAACCTCTTAATTTGTCCAATAATTCGTCTATCCTTGGTAAAGGAGTACGCGTTTTTGACCGTCAACTTATTAAACGCTCGGTAGTCCACACATATACGGAAGCCTCTATCTTTCTCGTTCACAAAGAGGACAGGGGCTCCATACGGCGACTTGCTCGGCTCGATTGCTCTAGCCTTGACTAACTCCGAAAGTAGCTTTTTGAGTTCGTCCAATTTGGTGTAACTCATCTTAAATATCCGATTTTGCAAAGGGCACAGCTCTTGGAACAAGCTCGATCTTGTGATCCACGTGGCGTTTCGGAGGTAAACCTTCTGGGAGCTTTGGGGGAAAGACATTAGTATACTGCTCAAGAAGCTTTGCAATGACCTCCGAGGCCTCTACGGAAGTCTTTCCTAGGTCATCACCTCCTTTGGAATCGAAGTCGCGGTCCTTTTTTATCTATTCCTCTAGAATCCCATCCTTTACTTCCTCCATTGGTCGTACGACCGCCATTTTTACTATCCCCCCTTTCTTAAGTGCCCTCTAAAGAAGTAAGGCTAAAAGTAGGCGTCCCTTCTCCAACTCCTTACCAGCCGCTCTCGCATTTACCTCAAACTCTTTTTCGCCTTTCTGCACCCTCATGTTGTTGATCATCCAATCGATCATCTGGTTCCATTAGTGCAGCCATGGTTTCCCAAAGATTACCTCATGATCCCCAAGAGGTAAGACGTGAAACGTTTCGTACCACTGAAATTTTCCCATTGCGACACGTGACTGTGGGGTACGATGGTTGATTGTTAGAGAACTCCTATCAGCCAATTGAACCGATTGGTGATCTGAAACAACTATAAGAGGAAGCTTCAACTTGTTTGTCGTCTTCTCGTTGATGAAGTTCCCCGACGCGCTAGAGTCCACCATAAAGTTGACTTCGCTTCCCCCAATCTTGCCTTGAAAGGTCAAAGGATCTCCACCATCACCAGCTAACCTCAGGACATTAAGCTTGCCCTTTTTAGGAATTTTCCGTTTTGGGCTTTCGTTGGCCATGTGGTCTAGAGAACCGCAATGGAAGTACAATCTGTTTTGCCTCCTCCGTTGGAGCTCCTCGGGGGATAGGTCATTGGTCTTGGCTTTTGTGGTCTTCTTCTTCCTCTTAATCATGTTGACCACGTCCTTCTCCTCTTTAATTGCTCCGAGCTCCATGAGAGTCGGACCATCATCCCTCTAACTTCCTCCGCTGCTACTCGATCCAAAATGGTAGAACTTACGGAGACTAAAGTCTACCGAATCAATCCATTTCGCAAACTAGATAATTGTCGAGAGACTAAGAGTTGTCGTTTCCCGAGCGAGCCACTGTTCCACATCCCTCGGAATAGATGCCTTGAGTCCCTTAACATATTGATCAACCGCTTCATCCTATGTCATTGTTGGGATTAGGACCTTGCATATTAAGTACCGTTGCTAGTACTCCAAAACATAAGTTCGTTGTTTCAGTGTCAAAATCTTATCCCTCATGGCCTTAACTATGTTCACGGGTTACCACGATTCACGAAGAGAATTGAGGAACGTGGTTTGAACAACAGGTACGTTAACGCTTTCTACCATTGCTCTCTACGATGCTCTTACGGCTCTTTTAACTAACCTAATTGCGTTGTAAACCTTTTCATGCTTAGACAAGCCGAGGAAGTTCTCTAGGTAATTCGCTACTGAAAAACAACCACGTGTCGAGCTTTTTGTGCCTGGCCGGGTCAAACTCGTCTGAAAGTCTTAACTTAGGCCTCCTCACGTCTCTTTCCGCGATTCTATGAGTTCTTTCACCAAGACGAGACTCCGAGGTTTTGACGGTGTTAATCAGGTGAGCGTTCTCTAATCTGATGTTTTCCAACGCCCGTAGAACTTGCTCCAACATATCAGCTGTGGATACGCCGTGGCCTTCCTTATTGTTGAGTCACAAGGAAAAGCTTTGATACCCATGAAAAAAGACGAGATGATAACACCACGTTGACATAAACAGCAGAATAGACCCAAGGATTCACTCGTAGCAACAGCAGTGATACACGACATACACAGGAAGAATTAGGATTTTTTTTTTTCGAGAAGAGATTAGAAGGTTGAATGCACCTTGCAAAAGTCTACTTCTAAAAAATTTGCCTTTGACTAGGCCTGCTGACCTATTAATACTAGCTACCTGTTGGTCAACCAATTGCTACACTTAAGTACACATAGACCTTATCAATCATTCGATACTTATCCAAACTTTATTTTAGAACAGCACAAATTAATCTACAATATGTTGCGTTGCTATATTGCTATGTTGTGCTGCTATGCTGACACACCTAACTGCAATGCTGCAGCAGTCTGACATCGCAATTCCGCTGCTCTGCCATCCTAACTATAGCACCCTCCCTACTCTGCTCCAAATTAATCAATTCTGTAACCATGTTACAAACATCAAATCGACCATTATTTGTAAGGGAACATCAAACATGAAAGTCAAAAACTCCAAGCCTTCTATCATGCCTCGACGCCATAAATAGGGAAATCAATGTACAAATGTTTTGGTCACTTCACATAAAAAGAAAATAACAGTGCAGGTGAGAGTGAAATTGAGAGTGGGAGCGAAAAGTGACAGAGAACGAGATTGAGAGTGATACTAGGACTGCAACTGATAGTGAGGGTAAAAATGAGAGTGAGCCGGAATTTGACAAAAAATGTGAGTGGACAAAGTAAAAATGAAGTGAGAGAAAAGAGTGTTGGTGGAAGTGTTAGTAAGAGAGAGAGTAAAAGTTAGAAGTGAGTTTGACCGAGGTTCTGAGTGAGATTGATGTAACTCTGAGACCTCCATAGGACCTCAGAGTAGGCAGCTCACACGAAGCCTGTAGGATAACCCTGAACCCTTTGTGTTTCAGCAAGAATAGTTGCCACCCTGGCAGGCCAAAACTCTGACCACCTTCACCCCTGTAAAGGCAAAACTCCCTTGAGTCTATAGCAAAAAGAATCTCTGAATTTGCTCCCCTGAGCAGTAAGTTATGAAGGGTCAAAGTTGACCTTTTGTATAGGAGCTCTCTGGGAGAGAGGGTCTAATCACTCAAATTTTTCTAAGTCCTATCTCTCTCTAAAACTCATCTACTGAAGTACGGCACCAATCATAATAGTGTACCGTACATAAAGGTACATGTGCCGATGTACTTTATATACGGATATTGTACAACATGGCCAAAAAGTCGACACATGTCATTTTAGGATTCGTTCTTGGAATCCCAGGAGATGTCGTAATCCAATGTGATTGTGCCACGTGGCAATTGACGTGACGTCAACCGCAAACCGCCGAAAACCTATTCCACGATATCGGCATGCTTCGTGGCCGTCCGATTAAGCCGGGTTACAATCGTGACCGTCATAAATACTTCCGCAGTATTTCTTTCGCTTTCTAAACAAAATGCGCAGTATTCGTTTCGAATGTTCCGTACGCCGTACTTTACAAACTGTATCTATGTTTAAAGATCCCGTTAAATGAAATAGACTACGTGTTAACATTTAATCAACTATCAAACCATACACCTCCAAGCATGATGGCAGACTAAATAGCTAAGGCTACTGGCTAAGAGTGGACGGTAGGTACCCGGTTCAAATCCTGGGTCCGTCAATTTATATTTTGGTAAATCTACCAAAATCTACAACCCGTAACTCTATCTCTAATCAGCATAGGCAGCCATGGCTCTAGCTCCCTCTTCAACCTTCAGTGACTACGACAAATGTGGGAGTTGAAGAGAGAAGTTAGAGGCAGACTGCCTCTGCTTCTTTTCTGCATTTTGCAAAACCTAGAAAATACTAAAATAACCTTTTTATTTCTACACTCCCCTTATTTTCTAGTCACTCTTTATTTTAAGACCACACTTCTCTCGGCAGAAAATTAGTTTAGGGGAAGGAACAGGTTTGGTCATCATATCAGCTACCATTTCACTATCTGGTTTATACTTCAAACTGATTATCTTGTTTTCTACTTTCTCCCTAACAAAGCTAAGCCTAATGTCCATGTGTTTGGCTTTAAAGTGATGTTTATGATTGGCAGAAATGGCAATGGCAGCCTGTTTATCACAAAACACTTTTTGGACACCACTCTTAAGTTGACCAAACTCACCAAGCAAAGACTTGACCCACATTACTTCTTTTACAGCAAAGCAAGAAGCCATGTACTCAGCTTCCATGGTGGACTGAGCAATGACTTTTTGTTGCTTACTGCTCCAGCAGCAAGCCCCATCACCCACATACAATACATATCTAGATGTGCATCTTCTCATAGGAGCATCCCCATAGCTAGCATCACTCCAAGTGGTGATGTCAGTATTGTTCCCACCCAAATACAACCATAGATCCCTAGTCCTTATGAGATATCTAAGGACTCTCTTAGCTGCCTCCCTATCTTTCTTAGTGGGAGCATTCACACTCCTACTTAGTACTCCTACAGCTGCGGTTATGTCCGAACGGGTACAATTCATAAAATATAATAGGCTGCCTACTACTTGTCTATAAGGGATGGTCTGCATAAATCTTTTCTCTTCCGGGCCTACCTCATCATCTAAGATTATAACTGCCTCTTCCTCACTCCCCTCACTTCCCTTTTTTAATTCCATAGGAGTGGTACAACTATTAGCCTTGTCCATTTGGAATTTTTCTAACATGTTTCCAATGGCCTCCTTTTGAGTTTATCTTATTATTTTTCTATCTCTATCTCTCTCTACCTGAATTCCCAAAATATACCTTCCTTCTCCCATATCCTTCATCTCAAATCTTCCTTTTAAATCATTTTTCAACTTATTTATTTTATCCATAGATTTACTTAAAACAAGCAAATCATCGACATAAATTGCAATAAAAATAATTCCTTCCTCATCTTCAAACAAATATATAGAGTGATCTGAGCTGATCCGAATATATCCCAAACTTGTAAGAAACTCATCGAGCTTCTTGTTCCATTGCCGGGGCGCCTGTTTTAGCCCATACAAAGATTTGATCAATCGGCATACCTTGCTTTCCTCCCCTTGCTCCACAAATCCTTCGGGCTGTCGCATAAAAATTTCCTCTTCCAACTCTCCATGTAGGAAGGCCGTCTTGATGTCCATCTGATGCACTTCCATGTCTTCTGCTGCCGCCATACTGAGAAGTATCCGAACCCAAGGAAACCTAACGATCGGAGAAAAAGTCTCCTCGTAGTCAATTCCCTTTTTCTGGGTAAATTCCTTCGCCACTAACCGAGCCTTTTAGCGCTCAATGGTGTTATCCGAGTTGAGTTTCAGCTTAAATACCCACTTACACCCAATTGGCTTCCTGTCAGGAGGACAATCCACCAATTCCCATGTATCGGCAGACATAATTGAGGCCATCTCCTCGTTAATGGCGGTCTTCCACCAGTTTCTTTCAGGACAAGTCATTGCCTCATTATAAGTTTGAGGTTCATCGGGGTGAGACAGTTTGGTTATCTTATTGTTAACTTATCTCTCTTCCTGTCTTTTGCTGCTTCTTCTTCCTCCCTCAAACTCGGTTGTCGGAATAGATGGTTCTCTTGGATTTTTCCGAACAGTTTCTACTTCTCCCCTATCCCTTGATTCCGGGTCGATTTCCACCACGTCTTCCGCTTCGGTTGGAGTTAATACTAGAGGTTCCACATTTGGGTCCTTCTCGATCTGATCCGTACCCGCAAGATCATCATCTTCTTGAAATCCTGGATAGTTAGGAAGCTCAAAGTCATCAGAATTTTCTGACTCAAATCTGATCTTGACTGTCTTTGTATGCTTAAAGGGATCAATAGATTTTCCTTCATCCATAACCACTAGATGCTTCACTAGAATAATATCCTCTCTTTTGAGATCATATACTCTATATCCTTTTACATCTTCAACATATCCTAGTAGATATCGTGGTTTTCCTTTTGGGTCTAACTTCCAGTTTGACCGATCTGTGTCTAAACTGAACACTTGACTACCGAAAACCTTTAAGTGTGAAACATTTGGTTTTCGGCCTGTCCATCTCTCATAAGGTGTTTGGCCTTTTACTGCTGAAGTAAGAACTCTTTTTTTGAGATAATTTGCACAATTCATTGCTTCGGCCCAAAACTTCTTTCCTATCTTCTTATCGGACAGCATACTCCTAGCACTATCACTCAGTGTTCTATTTAATCTTTCAGCTACACCATTCTGCTCAGGATTTTCAGGAATTGTCTTTTGGTGTTGCACTCTATCTTCTCTCAAAAAATCCTCAAACTGGTTAGAGGTATACTCTCCACCATTGTCACTCCTTACTCTCTTGATTGAGGTTTCATGGAGTTTTTCACTCCATGCTTTATATTGTTTAAAGCATTCCAGAGCCCTTGACTTATTTTTCAAAAAATACACCCTGGAATACCGAGACCAATCATCTGTGATAGTCATCATAAATCTCTTTCCCCCGGGTAATGGCACTCTGGCCGGCCCCCAAATATCTGTGTGTACTAAATCTATAATCTTTTCTCCCTTATAGGTGGCAGTTTTTGGGAAGGGTAACCTGTGTGCCTTACCTTGAGCACATCCACTACAATCACTTAGATTCTCACTTTCACCGAACTGAATCCCTTCCACTACTCCCATCTTTTTCATCTCTCTTAACTTATTCTAGATTCACATGCCCAAGCCTCTTATGCCACAACATTATATCATGAACACCAGCATAATAAAGTTTCTTCTTTTCATTGCTTAAAATCAGCCTAAACATCCCTTGGCTACCTTTTTCAGCAGTGAAATAAACTTACTCCTCCAAGCTAGCAGTAAAGACTCCTTTCCTAGTGCTAGTATGAAAACCCTTATCATCTAAAACACACGTAGAGATGAGGTTTTTGTTCAGCTCCGGAATAATCAACACATCGGAGGATGTAACTATAGATGTCTTTCCTTCTACTAACACTTTTAGATCTACCGATCCTACAAGAGTAGTGGTCACTATCCTCCCATCCCCGTACTCTATCTCTACAGTGGGAATCTTTTGTATCTTAGTGAACAGGTGTTTATCTTTACACATGTGCATGGATGCTTCTGAATCTACAATCTAGCCTGCTTCACCTTTCAATCCACCGAAAGCAGATTTCTGTTTTCGTGGAATTTCGACCTCGTTTTTCGTTTCCAACTCCTCATCCAATAGGAGTTCATCGTCCTCGTCCTCAAATTCCGCCTCATGTACGTGTGTCACAAGGGCATTTTTCTTTCCTCTCGGGGGTCGACTAGTCTGCCCCTCCTTTAACCGCAGCTTGGTTAACTTAGTGCATTCAGCCATATAGTGCTCGAGTTTCTTACAAAAATGGCACAGTCCCTTAGGAGTCCTTGGTCCGAACTCCTCGGTCTGATTTTTCTGCCCCTCCCCCCGATAATTTCCAACCTGTTTTTTGGAATCATTGTTTCGCCAATCGGTCCAAGCTGCCAAAGCTTGCCCACTCTTTCCTCCCCTTCAGATCTCAATTGTATTCTTGCGAACGAGAATCATCCCTACCACTGAATTCCAAATCCACCTTGAGTCCGCCAAGTCCTGCACACGGTTGACTCTGTTCTCGAACTCCTCGGGTAAATTCATCAGTAAACAGTTAACCATTTCTTTTTCACTAAATACTTTTCCAGCACTTTCTAGTTCCATGAAAAGTGTAGCAAGCTCATTGCAAAATTTCAACATCTTCCCACCTTTGTATACATACTCCTTAATTTTCTGATCAGCCAACTGTTGTTGCTGAATCGTACCACTTCGGTACATCTCTATGAGAGCCATCCAAAGATCGGATGCCCTCTCTACTTGCCAATGGGGAGATGCAAGCCCTTGAGTAAGATGGCGGAGAATGAAATGCTTAGCCGCCATATTGTTGTAGTCCCACGTATCGATATCATTCTCCTCGTTCCTTGGAACATGTGACATGAATGCCGAACCAGTTGCTATTAATGTGACCGTCTCCTTCTCCTTGCCTTTGTACACCACCTCTCCTTCCTTTGTCTCCTCCGTTGAAGATGAATTTGCATCTCTAGTGAATTTTCCTCCTGTAAACCCTGGAGGTATCCCAAGACTGGATGGACACCTCACCCGTCCACTCACTATTCCCCAAAACCGTTTCTCACATAGAGCTCATGTCATCATACTTTCACAGTATATGAAGCCAACTCCATTGAATATAGGCACCCTAGATGGTGGGCCCATAACCTGTAACTCTGAGACCTCCATAGGACCTCAAAGTAGGCAGCTCACACGAAGCCTCTAAGATAACCCTGACCCCTTTGTGTTTCAGCAAGAATAACTGCCACCCTGGCAGACCAAAACTCTGACCACCTTCACCCTGTAAAGGCAAGACTCCCTTGAGTCTATAGCAAAAAGAATCTCTGAATTTGCTCCCCTGAGCAGTAAGTTATGAAGGGTCAAAGTTGACCTTTTGTACAGGAGCTCTCTGGGAGAGAGGGTCTAATCACTCAAATTTTTCTAAGTCCTATCTCTCTCTAAAACTCATCTACTGAAGTACGGCACCAATCATAATAGTGTTTCGTACATAAAGGTACATGTGCCGATGTACTTTATGTACGGATATTGTACAACATGGCCAAAAAGTCGACACATGTCATTTTTGGATTCGTTCTTGGAATCCCAGGAGATGTCGTAATCCAATGTGATTGTGCCACGTGGCAATTGACGTGACGTCAACCGCAAACCGCCGAAAACCTATTCCACGATCTCGGCATGCTTCGTGGCCGTCCGATTAAGCCGGGTTACAATCGTGACCGTCATAAATACTTCCGCAGTATTTCTTTCGCTTTCTAAACAAAATGCGCAGTATTCGTTTCGAATGTTCCGTACGCCGTACTTTACAAACTGTATCTATGTTTGAAGATCCCGTTAAATAAAATAGACTACGTGTTAACATTTAATCAACAATCAAACCATACACCTCCAAGCATGATGGCAGACTAAATGGCTAAGGCTACAGGCTAAGAGTGGACAGTAGGTACCCGGTTCAAATCCTGGGTCTGTCAATTTATATTTTGGTAAATCTACCAAAATCTACAACCCGTAACTCTATCTCTAATCAGCATAGGCAACCATGGCTCTAGCTCCCTCTTCAACCTTCAGTGACTACAACAAGTGTGGGAGCTGAAGAGAGAAGTTAGAGGCAGACTGCCTCTGCTTCTTTTCTGCATTTTGCAAAACCTAGAAAATACTAAAATAACATTTTTATTTCTACAATTGATAATAAGTGTTCGGTGAGAATGATAGTGAGAGTGAAAGTCGGCACTCAAAGTGAGAGAGTGAGAGTGAGGGTGAGAGTAAGTGTTAGACTAAGAGTGGTAATATGGACCACGAGTGAGAAAGAATGTGACAGTACAATTGCGGCCGAGGGAGGGTGAGACAAGTGTGAGGCTGAGAGTGAAAGTGAACCTAAGAGTGAATGTGAGAGTGAGAAACATTTATAGTGAGTGAAAGTGAGGCTTATTTGTGTATCTAAAACCCTGTGTGCTCCATTGCCCACAGAAATCGCATATCCAAAAGAAGCTAATCTAGGTATTGCTGACTCAAAGTTGATATTAACCCAAATGACTGACCCGTTGACAATCAAAAACCCATTATAGCTTCACCTTTGTGAAAAAACACTTTTTGTGTGCTCAGTTCCACCACAAAATGCAAAGTTAGAATATGAGTTTTGGACACATTCACCCAATTTGACTTTCCCTTAGAAATTCAGCCACCGTGGCAGGCAAAAACTATTACCGACTTCACCCGTGTGTTGCTTGGACACCCGTGAGTCCGCAGCCAAAAGAATCACTCAAAATGGTCAAGTATATTGATAGTTATGAATGGTCAAAGATGACCTTTTGTATAGGAGCTCTCTCAGAGAGAGGCTGCTTCCTACTAAATATTTTAAGTCCTATCTCTCTCTAAAACTATATCTACTGACGTACGACACCAATCAAATTACTGTGTTGTACAGAAAAGTACATGTGCCGATGTACTTTTTGTACGGCCAGTGTACGACATGGCCAAAATGTCGACACATGTCATATCTGGATTTTTTCCCGTAATCTCCGGAGTTGCCGCAATCCAACGTTGTCGCGCCACATGTCACATGACATGGCGATGATAGTAAAACGCCAAAAGTACATATTTCGTGTCGCGGCGCTTATCGTGGCCCTCTGATCAAAACCGGATACAACTATAGCCGTTGAAAATATATGTGCGATATTTATTTCGTGTTCGAAATAAATGGGAGGTATCCATTTCATATAATACATTAAAATCGTACAAAAACTGTATCTATGCATTACGTATCTATATCTCGTTAAATGAACTAGTCTCCGTGTAACAAAATAAATATTTATCAAACCCAGTAGACTTATAGGTTAAGGCTAACGGCTAATTTGACAAGTTGTAGGTATGAAGATCAAATCTCGGGTGCGTCAAACATTTTAGGTAACTCTATCAAGATTTGCCTTCGTGTCCTCTTTGGACCGCCTAGGCTGCCATGGATCTAACTCTTCCTCAAGGCTTCAGTGACTACGACAAATGTGGGGACTTGAGTTAAGAGTTAGAGGCAAGCTGTCAATGTCTCCTCTTTTGTCTTTTAATTTACAATCTCTAGTCCTAGAAAAAACTTAAACTCCAACAGTATCTTATTCAGGTCATATGACTTAAAAAGTACTAAAAACTAAGAAAGCGGAAGGAATTAAACAGGGTTGTTTTCAATTTTGTGCTCCAACGGGCATTTTAGAACTTGGTAGTTTTTCCGTTTTGTGCTTTTGTGCGGAATAAATAAGGCCTTAGTTGTTTCCACGCTTTCCTACAACGCCCCCTCGCAAATAATGGAACACTAATCTCATTTCTGAAAAATGACACAAGTGTTGAAATCATTGTGAGAAGCCGTTTTAGAACTTTGTTGTTTTTTTGTTTTGGGCTCTTATGATAAGGCTTTTCAAGACTTAGCCTTTTTGACCCTAACTCTCACAACTCTTGGAACCAACTCACGTTTCCAACCTTTGCATGACTTTTTTTCCTTTTGTTTTTCCGTCTTGCAGTTGTTGAGGGGTCTCGACCAACAAACAATATGTTCCAAAAGCGAAGTCCGTGAAAGCGCCTCTATCTCTCTCCCACTACCGCTTCTATCTCGTAATTCTTGAAACAAAAAACGTCAATAATGGTGTCAAATGAAAGATCTCTAAATACGATTTCTTTTGACTATATTTGGGAGTATTTTGATGACAAGTAGAGTGAGGAAGGAATAAAAACATAATGGGGAAACCATGGTGGAAAGTTTAAGAATTTTTGATGTCGATGCTGTCATAGTTGATCGTGACGTCAAAATGTCACAAACACTAAACATCTACAATGTCACAAGTAGCTAGACTACCACAACCGTTGTTATTTTGTAAACGTCATCAATTGTCGCTAGTTTTGTAGTTATCTACAACCGTCACAAATCACACCCACGTTTACATCCTTCACAATCTAAAGTAACGATTTCATTTCTTTATGTAGGAATGCTTTGAAAGTAGTACGGAGAATCTTTGCTGAAAAACAAAGTTACAAGACTAAGTTTCGGTGACATGGGAAAGTGCCCTTAGTGAGTGTGAAATGAACAGTGGGATCGCAAAATGCTTTTTGTCAAGACGTCACGCAATAGCCTATCAGGTTCTTTGTTATTTCGGGGAAAAGAATATCGACGGTGGCCAATTTAGTAATTTTTGTGTAAATGTTTTTGGTACAATTGTACTGTTAAAATTTACATTCGATTATTTTTGATTTCTTTGACACGTCATTAAAACAATAGCGCCATAGATGTCTGATTCGTACGGATTTTGACATTTTTACGAAATTTTGTTATTTTTATAGATTTTGAACCTTTCGTAAAAAGCGTATACTTTTTGTATGAACTAAATGTACGATAATATTGAACGAAAATATTCAAATAAAGGATTGAACGTACACTGTGAATTACTATTAAAGCTAAACTCTATTTTGGGTTGAAGGCCTAAGGCCAACAAAAGTCAAAACTAACGCTAATTTATACACACCTAACACTAATTTGGATGTAACCGCAATAGTCTTTGGTCACATGTTCGACGCTGAGAATAGGTTCTCGCGATTCTCTCTCGTCTTTATGACTGCGATTCAAATCTGAGTGCGCTTTTTTGTGACGATGCACTTTCCGTTGTCAACGCCTTTATCTAACGCTTATTCTGTACGTCTGTACAAAATAATGAGCAATTTTTGTACGAACTGATTCCATTTTTACACTACACTATTTAAATATTTAGTAAAATCGAAATTGGAGCAATTAACGCTAATTATACAAAACCTATAGTATGTGTTCACATATTCGACACTTGAACATATGCGACCTTGTTTTTGTAATTTTCCTTCGTCATTATGACTTGGAATCAAATCTGAGTACGATATGTTGTGGCGACGCACACAATTTCCCTTGTTGACGCCAGTACATGACACTTATTTTGATTGTCTGTACAAAATAATGAATAGGTATAGTACGAACTGACACAATTCGTACATTCCACTTTTTAAAAGCAGTCGAAGTAAGAGTAGCTAACGCTAATTAAAAAGTATGCTTATTAACGTAAAACGAAAATTTATTTGATTGAGTAATAGTAGAATTTTGTATTTGATGTTTTTGTATTTTTTATTTTATTATAAAGACAAAGTCGGTCAACGCATTTTATAAAGTTTTGAATTTTGTTTCATGCGCATATTTGTTATTTTTTGGGCGTTTCATACGTGCGTTTTATGTGAGACATCTATGAATAGCGCCTGTTTTCGCAAGTGCTCATAGAAAGTCGCCGCCGTAAAACATTTGAAGTCCCAATTGTTGTCGTCTTCCTAAAAGAATTAGAGATTCCGGCAACCACGTGAGCCATACGTGTGTGCTTAAGCTTCCACGTGGCTGCCTTTCAAGCTGTTTCAAAATATACTTTCTCACGGGCATAAACTATCTCGAAAGCACATATGTTGTCGCACGTGTTGTCGGCACGTGTTTGGAACTGGCCGACCACACGTTCAAACGCAATTCTGTCCATATTTCCGAACTACGATCTGTCGACGTGGTCACGTGACGCTGTACGGCAACCGTCAAGGCAGACGATAAAGTATGCATTTTGGCACGTAGAGTTTAATTGTTATTCGGTTCGCACGAATTCAAGTGAAACGTTTGGATCTAGATAAGTCAACTGACGAGTCGTACGGCGTATTTTTCAACTCGCCGTCAGACTGCGTCACATTTCTCTTTGAATTGCCACGCTGGCATCGCCGACTTCGCCGGGATCGAACAGATGTTTCCGTACCATCGAAAGAGCCGCGCAAAAATTCTTCGATCCACTCTTCGATCCAAGAGGACGATTAGAACATGGAAACTCGGCCCCAGTGTCTTCACTATAAACAGTGGCACTACTCGGCGTGTCGTTTCGTACGGCAATACGGCGGCGCGACAGATGCGACCTGCGCGGGGCAGGTGTTTCCTGTCGCTGGCGTGACGTGACGCCTCACGCCATGCTCGTCGCCCGCACTACAAGCCAAGCGGCGACGACGAAAACCAACAGACTTTGAAAACGGTTGAAAACTTCGAAAACTGAGAATCATGGACGAAACAGCAAATTCAGAAGAAATGGTACGGACCGCATAACAGTACAGGAGCACTGGCGTGATTTGTACGATGATGTACGGACGCGATGCTGGTCGCGCTTATATATTCATACGGAGCCGATTCCATTCGCAAACCATTCCGCACTCAGTCTACACTCCCTCGCACAAACTCAGAGAAAGCGAGAGAGGGAGAAAGGAGGCGAGAGAGAGAAAGCGAGAGAGAGAGAGAGAGGGAGAGAGAGGAAGAGAGAGAGAGAGAGAGAGAGAGAGAGAGCGAGACCTAGAGCAAGAGAGCCAGAGCGATCGAGTGAGGACGAGAGAGAAGTAGAAAGAGTGGTGATGGCCCTACAAAAACCTTCCCAAAATGGAGGACTGTCAAGGTAAGCCTTTTTGTTCAATGTTTATTTTAATTTTTTGGGATTTTAGTTCTAAACATTTTGAATTTTTCATTGCTACGATCTGTGAGAAACTGTTCAGTTTTTTAATTTTCCGTTCTTCGTTTTGCCCTCGGTGCAGCTCCTCCTCCGTTCTGTTCCTCTTTTTTCTTTTTCTGGGAACACTGGCAGCAGAAGGAGCCAAAATGTCTTTGTCAGATAGTGAGTCTTCCATCCCTCTCCCTCCCTCCCCTCCCCTTCTTTCCACCAACCTTTATCTTCTCTCTTTATGATCTTGATTAACATAAAATGTATTGTTAATGTCATTTCTATTGATATTTTTTTTTCATTGTTCATTTTTTTTCGCAACTTGACATCTATCTGGATAGAGAAAGCTTGATTGGTACTTTTCTTTTGGTCTTTTTAATATTGGGAAACTGACGTTTTACTTTTAAAAAAAGTATATATAGCACCTACATGAGACTAAATTGGCAACCATAGAGGATTTTCTGGACAAAAGAGAAAGAAATACTAGAAACGCTTAAATTTTCGCAACACTGTCGTGGGATGACCCAATTTTTTATGGCCTAATTTTTAGATTTATGGACCTTTGTTGATTTTGTCTTTATCTACATTTCTGTCGGAATAGAGAATTGGGATTGACATTTGTCACAAGCAATTCGACAAGTCTTTTTTCCTTTTTTTTTTACCTTTTTCGCTTGAAAACATGCTTCCCATCAATATTTGACCGTGACAGTTGTCACAGCCAGTGATGATTTCTCTCTAGAGCTCTCTCTCTCTCTCTCCCTCTCTCTCTCTCTCTCTCTTTCTCTCTCTCTATCTCTCTTTCTCACACACACATTCTCCCCAAATTTCAATCCTCTCAGTCAATCTCTTACCCCTTCTCACTCTCTCCCGCTCTCCCTCTCATGTCCTTCATCTCCCCTCTCGCTCACTCCCCTTTCCCCACTCCTTTCTCTTTTTTCTGGGAGTGCAGGAGTGGCTCTAATCAAGGTGAAGGAGGGATTTGGGTTTCCGGTCTCCAAACCCAATTTGTTGAAATCTTGGTATTTATCAAATGGGAATTGTTCAAAATGGTTTGGAGTTTCTTGTAATTCCAAAGGACGAGTAGTAAACATGTGAGAAGTCGTTTTCATTTATTTTATTTTTTTATTTTCTTTTTGTTCGCTGACCTCTTGGTTTCGTTAAAATTTATGGAAAGTTGGGTGCGAATTAAACTGGAAAATGTTTTTTGAAATTGAAATAGAGATTTTTTAAATTAGGACCTTTTACCGGTCGATAATTGAGACTTGATGAGTTCTATGTTTTTTTAATTGATTTTTTCTTTGATTAACCGTGGAACACTATGCATGGGAATTTTTAGAAATGCCAAAATTTTGGGTTCATTTGTGTAGAAACCTTTTAGGCTAGAAAAATAATTTATATGACTATCGTGATTGCTTGATTCGAAATCAAAAGTTTTTTTCTTGACATTTGTCTATTAATAATTTCACCGAATAAAAGTCTTTAACGACCCTCAGCTTTTATTTTTCTTTTCTTTTTTGTAGAACGTTAATCTTGCAGGATCTTCCGGGAACAATTTCGGAAGCAATTGGAAATATTACTTTTTTGAAAACCTTGTATGTGAAATTCTCTCCCAATTTTCCTTTTATTTTGTCGATATTTAAATCAATGATGTCAATAGTTTGGGTATTTATGCAATTTGAGCAATGTAATTTGACATTGCTACGACGCAATTTATAAAGTTGTTTGTGCTTTTTCTCAGGTATGTCAAATTTTAATGAAGATTTTTCCCTTTTTCACTACATATAGTTAAAAATAGTATTTTCAGTTTTTTTTTTTGCCATATGGCGGCTTTCATGCGTCGTGCACGTTCAACTTCATTGCAAAATATTTTTGAACGTTTTTTTTCATATTTTCTTCTCAAAATTGTAAAAGCAAAGAATCCTTGATTTTTTTTGTTCTTCTTTTGTTTATTAAATGTTACCATTTATTATTTTCCTTTCTTATTAAAATCAAAGGGTTATTCCTCTCAACCGTCTTCACGGAGTTCTTCCCGACACTATTGTTAACTTACAATACCTCGAAATCTTGTAAGATTTTATTTTTTTTCGGGGTTTGATATTTTTTAATTTTCCCAATAGATTCAGTTGTTTTATACATGTTTGACTGAAGAGTAGTGTGATTTGCAAAAGAAAAATGATTAATTGAAAAAATGAAAAAAATAGAACAAATAATAAGTTTTTCAGTTGTCTCGAAATTCCCATTAGTGTGATTGGTTTAGCTTATCTGTTTTCGTTATTTTTTGCTTTAAGTTTGGAAAACAATCAGGAAGACTACATCGGTAATGTTTTTCAACACAAAATAAGATAAAGGATGGGCCGCGAATCGTTATTAAGACCTTTGAACCTTTAATTTTTCTCAAACAAAATCCATTTCACACGTAAAGCTGAAACAAAAACCAATATAACATTGAAAATCTCCTCCGTATGTTTCGTACTTTTACACATCTACTATCGAAATTTATTGTAAATTTCTAAGTTGTAATTCGATTTTATCTGTAAAATTTCAGGGATGTTTCGGAACAAGAAGGTTCCCTTGGAGGTCCGATTCCAATCGGCATCGGGAAATTACGCCGTTTGAAACAACTGTGAGTTGAATGCACATTTTTAGTAGAATCAAGGATTGTGGAATCGGAATAGCGACGATGTCATTAATCCATTTAGACAACGACAATGTATACCAAGTTTGCTATTTGAATATTCTTACAGTTTTTTTTTTTGTATGCATATGTATATGCATATTATTCATACATGTAATCTTGTCCACAAATTTATGTTAATTGAAACTAGATTTTGTATTTATTCATTAACTTGAATGGTTTTGAATTTTGGGGCACCCGTGAATTTCTAACTTATTCTCATTCAAGAAGGATTAGAAACGATAGGACGGAATAAAATAGTAAACGAATATAGGAAAAAAAAGAAAAAAATAATCTGCACTACTCCATTGCTTTCAAAGTATACACGTGAAATCTAAATATTTCGTTCACTTGTTTCTCTCTGTTTCTCTCTTGTTTTTTCATTTATCTGTCTATTTAAATTCTTTCTATTTAAAACATGGGGCTTTTATGAGTATTATCACTTAACATTGGTTTTATTATTATTTCCAGGTCTTTGGCATACAATAAATTCAATGGAACCATTCCAAATTCCATCGGAGAACTCACCAAACTCACATCTTTGTAAGACCTTTTCTGTCTTTCATTTTTCTGGCTAAAATTCATCTTCTTTGCGATTTAAATGTTGTGATTTGTTGTCGGCAGGTTCTTACCCTGTTGTTGGATAAACATACAAAAATATTCTTCTATGTCTTTCAAATACGATGTAAAAATTTTAGTGCTTATGTTCAATAACATCTTATGACAATATTTATATTTGTAAACATAATGCAAATATGAGTTTTTAAGGAAAACATTTCATGGTATATTTGCAGGAGGTTGCAGTACAACAGCTTTGAGGATCGGATTCCGACCTCAATCAAAAACCTGAAATCTTTACAGCAATTGTGAGTTTTAAATTCATGCTCAAAAATTTCGTCGTATGATCTTATGTTGTTTACTTTTTGTTTTCAAGATCAAAATGATGAACAACCTCTGAAAAATCTAAAACGACTCTTCGCAAGCCCTTATAAACCCTAAAGTCCCGAATAACCGTGTCAGTAATACCAAACTGGTGTTAGATGGCAAAGTCATTTGTTAAACAACGAACCTGGAAAGAATCATACGAAAATTGTACCCCAAAGGTCGTTTTTTGTTTACTCATTTTGTCCTAAGCGTTATTTCACCTGTCCACAATAATTATTGTGATTTTTGGAAATGAAAGATGGAATGATACATTTATATAATCCGTGAGAATTGACCCAACATTCCGAATCGATTGATTGCATTAGTTATACACTGATTATTGTGACAGGTGGAGCTTAACGCTAGATTGACTTACATGTCGTCTCCACAAAAATTGCCCTAATATTTCAGAGTGTTAAGCTTGGCAACATAACTAACACAAATATTAGCGTGAATGGCGGATTTTCGTCCTTAAAAGCTTGAATGTCATGCGCATCTCCATATTTATTGTTGAGACAAGTGTATGAGTTACTTTCCCCCCTAATGATTTATTTTATATTAAACTCGTCAATGAAACCCACACTAATTTTATTAACAATCTAAAGTTGCTCAATTTTTCCAATCTGTTTTCCAGATTTATATTTAATAACTATTTCACGGGATCCTTGGTCATCGATGCGGATTTCTCGTCCACTTTGGGAGTAGTCATCATGGACAACTATTTTTCGGGCCCGATCAAAGTCACCCGTAAAGGAAAACCGTTCTGCACGAACCTTTCAAAGAACTGTATATTTTCTCAAAATACAACGAAAGTGTGCGGAACCGTTCAGGTCCAACGAACGGTTGAGGAGTGCGACGAATTTTGCTATGAAAGGTTCAATTGTTGAATCAGGCATCGCGATCTAGAACATTTGTTAGGTGGAGGTCTTGTTCAATTCCGGTTTAATTTGTGTTTCAATTTCTGGTATTGTGACGTTTCGGTCATTGCTATTTCGATCATACTTGTATCACTTTTTGTTTCGGTTGTTGGAATCGTGAGGTAGGCGCTAGCTTTTTGCGCGTAGAAAATCCTGTTGGTGGAGCAGTGTTTTTTGTTTTTAAAAGGAGTGGAGAGAGAGCCGAAAGTTAATATTTTCCGTAAAACAAACTTCTGTGGAATATGTTTTCTATGGAATACTTTTTCTTGTGTGTGTTCTTTATTATTGCTTCCACTTGCTATTCCGTTATCGTTGTTTGTCTATCGACCCATCAAGTTGTATCGAAGCCTTGTGTGTTTCGTTGAGTAATGAAAGGTGGGTTAGCTTGGTTTCCACGGGAGAAAAGATTAAAAAACCCGTTGAGACTCCATTTCCTAATTTTTCTCCTCCACCCGATCTGGATCCGCCACATCAGTCATTTTTCAGCGAATCCGAACCTAGTGGCAGTGCCTATAATTTTGGAGGGGCGGCCTTTGAGGCGTCACTCACACCCCATCCATTTGTTATAAAAGTGGGAAAAAAGAGAAGAATGCCATGGTTGCAGACCGCCTTTAAAAATTAGTTGACGGACTTTTTAGCCATGTAAATCAAAAGATTTCCGAATCAAACCGCAAAGGGAAATCTCACTGTTTTGGAGATCCGAATCCGTATCGAAGCGATAGGGATCTGAATGGAGGAATGGACAATGAGAAGTGGAAAAAGGAGCGAATCCGAAAGGGTAAATTTATCATTGTCAACAATTCTAATCTCTATGAATGGATTGTAGATGAGGAGCACGTCCAATAAATGCCCAAAAAAAATGTTCTGGTCAATATGACGAATTTCCAAATGTGGAAGAATAACAACGAAGCACAATTAGTACTTCGTCGCCTTCAGCCGCCCAAACAATCCACAATCGTATCGGCCAAACAATCCACAATAGTACACAGAAGCTTGTAAATCGTGCGAAATGGCGACCGGCATGGGAAACAAACCTTCAATCAATAGTTGACAATCGTACATTTGAGGAGGTAAGCCCACCTGAAGGTAAAAAAGCCATTGCGCAAAGCGGGTTTTATGAAAAAAACTGATGCTTCGACAGAAATTGTGAATTATAATGCCCGGTTAGAGCGTAAGGGCTTTCAACAAATATTACACAAAAACATAAGCACCTGTAGTAAATTTCGATTCATTAAGAAAGGTCAAAGCTGGTTGTGCACCTGGTTACAAACATATGCATCAAATACACGTGGTAACCGCCTCCTTAAGTGAAAATTTGGATGAGGAAGTGTATATGAAGGTTTCCAAAAGAGCTGTTTCGGAAGAAGGAAAATATGGGTCTGTGAAATTGCGAAATTCCTTGTACACACTGAAATAGACTGATATTTTTTATCGAGTCGGACGTGCATATCTTTAAGAAAACATTTGATATCTTAAAATGGTAAACTTTGGGCTAAAATTTATGGGCCTAGAGGGCGCATTTGAGAAGTTTGAAAAATCCAATTATCAGTTGTTGAGGCGCAAAGTCGAGGCGGCACTTAAAGCGAGGAATTGTATATGTATCCTCACACGAGTAGAATATGGAGAATTTGTTTGATGGTTATCGAAGTAAGACCCACTTGCGTTGAGAAACACCAGTGTCTATTATCCACCCGTAAGTTTTTTCCCATTCAACTGCGTTAGTTAGAGCATACAAATCTTTGTCAGTCAGTTCAAGAAAATTAATTGCTTTCTCCTCCTATTTTACTCTTTCATTACAGAAATTTGTTTTCTTCGGGGTTGATGATAATCTAATATTTTGATAAACTATCAAAGTCAAAAAACACTTGTTTCAAATGCCTTCTCATACCGTGGGCTGCTTCTCTAGTTATGCTTTGCCTTTTTTCATGATGGTAATAACAGAAATCAAGTTTGTGAAAAACGTGGCTATTTTGACTTTCTAAAATTGTTATTTTCTATTCTCACAATCTTCGTATAAAATGCTTCAACTATTTTAGTAGCTTTTAGAGCTTGTTGGTCATCCTCCTCATTTAGGAAAACTGATTAGTTATGGCTAAGTTCAATTTTTTTTTTGCTTATTCGTTCAACTATTTTCAACCTTTTTAGGTGTCTTTCAAATGTGGTCAACGAACCATTGCGAGCCACAAGGCAATAAATGATAGTTGAGAAAGAGAGAGAAGCATAACCAGATTTCAAACCATTCGCAAACGCATTCGTTGCATGCTGACCTTTTTCACTACTTCAAAGTGTTCTTGAATAACACCTTTTTATGTATCCTCGTAAATCAGTGCAACACCTTCTCAGTATGCCTTCATGGAAAAAAATCGGATAAATAATAGTCATCAAATAATTCGCTAAAGTTGAGCTAAAATTTCAAACAAAGTTAGACATTTTTGCGTATACCTTTCAGATAGGGGTGTTCAAGCCTTTGTCATATTAAATTAAAAAAAATGGGTTTGAAACCTACACAACAATTATTTTGGAAGCCACAACGTTATAAGCGGCGGAGGAGAATCATTTCCTTTAAGCTAAATCCCAAATAATCCACTTTGGTGGAGTTTGTTTTACTCACTATGGACACAAAGAAAACAAAGTCGTGGAATTTGCCGGATGAGCATTCTCCTAATTACCTAACATCAAGGTTCTTAAACCAATAAGAATTCACTATGCCAAGTTTTTGCAAAAACGGACGAAACGGTAGGAATAACAACATTCGTGGAGAGTCCACTTGAGAGGACTTTTTCCGAAATTGTGCAATTTGGTGAACTTTGACAACTTAACAATTTTACTATACCAGTGTATGATAAATTATATTTGTAATAAATAGTGGATTTGTAGAGGTTATCGTAACGCAACACCTAATCCTTACGTATAGCACACATTATTTTCATGCGCATTATTAAAGCATGGTTATGTTGAGACGTAAAAGTTTGGTATGCAAAAAGTGCAATAAAATTTTCACTTTCAACAATGTACTTATGATCTTTTTCTATCATGATATTGACATCGTATAGAAACAATGACTATGGTTATTAAAGCTCATTATCGAGCCATCGTATATGACAAAGCGCCAGTTTATCACTCATTTTCGAGGCTAAGTGTTAGCATTTACGATGTTTAATCTTGCCAATTTACTGTTTTTTACATCGGAAAATGACCACGAATCTCTACAAATAATATTGTTTAAGAGTGGTCTAATGACATGTGTGGAACCGTTTTGAGCAAAAAAACACTAGTACTTTTCATTTCGCCAAAGTTAATGGAGACGCAAGAAATGTTATAATGTTGGAAAACAAAAACTTTGTCCAATACATATGTACAATATATGTTGAAATAACTTGGTGTGTATATAATTGTTATGGTAGCGCGATATCAAATTGTTACAGTTACAAATTTGTTCGTTTAATTTTTTTTGGCAAGGAAGGATATTTGTATATAGTGAAATAACAGTGCATATCCCAATAGTTAACTTTATTAAATGATTCCAATCAATATTGTAGACATAAAAAAAACAATCATGTTGGCTATCCTATCGTGTTATCGAGTCGTTAAAAGCAAAACATCATTGGTTTAATATAAGTTATGAAGGTTAAGATGTTAGGACACACACATTTTCATAATAATTGGAGGATAAGATCTATTTGCGGATTATCACTAAATCAAAGTATGTTTTGTTATTGTGATCGCAACCAACGTGACCACAATGATAAGAAAGATATCAACGATTAGGACGTAGGAGGTTACCATGCAAAAAACAATATGATACATGAATAAGCAAATTACCAACTAACAAATGCGATCCAACTGAAGACTTCTTATAAGATTTTGGAGTCGATACAAACAACACAAAAACTATATAATTTATAAAAAGTGCTATTTTTATATGCTTTATTATTCTAAACGGAGACACAGGATAGGAGACATAAGAGAAGAGAAGCCATGGTTGTTCTTGATAGGCAAAAATAGGAGTGAGAAAGAAGACGACTTATGCCAAAAAGGGTACATACAAACCAAATTTTGACCCTGACCCTACATAGTACTTGCAAGCCGTCCAACTATGTGGCGCGCTGGATGCTTTTGAACATTTTTGCTCCATGTGTACTAGTTTCGTTGAATAACATTAAATGGCATATTTTGCGCCAACAATGTTTGTAACTGTTTTGCGCCCCATTTGTGTATTGGAATCTTCTATGATAATTGGATACGAACAACTTTTTTGACGGTTGCATAATGTACGGACTGCCCGCGTCAGCACTGACAAGCCGAAATGGTTCTTTTGGCACCATGCGCACAAGAGGCTTCCAAATGATACGTGGCAACACCTTTTTATATACCAGAGAACGAGGAGACAAAACCATGGCGTTAGACATGGATGGTTCCACTTTCTTAGTGGAGCTGTATTGCTGCTATACAGTTTTTGTGGCGGCTAGCATACAATTGTATTGTATTTTACATTCTTGTGATTGGCGGAGGGTTTAGTGAAGAGGCTATGGGAGTAGGTCAATCTAGGACTTAGTAATTTTATGATGTTTTTGAAACCCTCCCAACAATCATTTACCATAATTACTTGTTTAGGAGAGCAAAGTTGATTTATTTTTTTTGTGTTTGACTCGGGGGAGTTTTTTCCTCATGGGAGTCTTCTCCTCACAAAGGTGAGGCCGGTCAAAGTTATGGCCTAATTGGGTGGCAGATATTCCTTGATGAACTATAGTAGGTTAGGGTTATCTTAGAGGCTTTCTTTGAGCTACGGGTCGTACTAACTTGGAGAAAACAACGATGACGACTATTTATCAAAATGAACATTCAATAAAAGCTTACACCTTGCGCTAGGTCAATGTGTACGCTGAAGCCGACGACTTTGTTTTCACCTTCCCAATTTACCCTAAAAAAACTCTTGTCATGCTACCTCATCTAATCTAATTTGCGCATTATCCCACCTACCAATATCTATGCGACGTCACTACTTGAATGTGGAACAAAGTAGTAGAAGTGTTCTTGAAACATAAGTTTGCCACAAAATTATGCCATATTATGAAACGCATGTCAAGAGTATCACATTTCCCCTTGCAAACGACAAAATTAGTAATTAAGACAAGGGTGATATTGAAAACGAAGTGAAAAAAAAGAACTGAAAATTATCTTATTGTGAAAAACCTAGCCTATTCAATCTCAATTTGATGAAAATACACCTACGGCAAACATCATAAGAACGTAAATGAAACAACATTGTGGGCGAGTAAATCTAAACGGAAAGGTATCAATATCTCGCAATATACGATGACATCATCTTTCGTAGTGGGTCCAAATATTTGATACTCAACATTGTCGTGACTTACCACGCGTTTTGTCGAGCGTGCCGGAAACATTAGAGGGGGGGGGGGCCCAGTGCCCGGGTAATTGGCATTGGAGTCCTGCAAACAACCTTCCCCAGAATGCGAATGCTCCCCACAACCATGCTTATGCTCGATGCGGCGCGCCTTGTTCCTGTGAGCATGCATGCAAAGGTGGGGATGAGTGCTTCGGGAGGGCACAAAGATATCCCCTCCCCCCTCTCCTTAGAGGTGGAGCCGGGTCCTTGATTTTTTCTCCAGCAAATCCTGCAAAGTTCCCTTGGGTTTTTCCGGTTACCGCTTTTTCCTAGGCCTCTCGGTGGACAAAGTGATCATAAAGCTTCATTGCGGCCAGAGAGATTTCATTGGCGGTTGGATTGACGTCCTGGATGGCTTGTCCCGCAATCCAATTATTTAGGGCGGCATGCCCCGTCGGTGCGAACAAATTTCGGACGTCGATGAAATATTTGGTTGCCATGGCCAGAAGATCAATGGTTGAGAGTTTGGTCTTTTGACAGAGGCTGGACAATCTGTTAAAAAAAGTCTCGGGTGTTTCACTCTTTTGGCAACGGAATTCCGTGAATTCCTTGATAGCACATTCATTCCTCTCGGTGTAAATGAGTCTCCAGGCATTCAAAAGAGTGGTATAGGGGGTTGGGTTTGCAATTATCCGAGTGGCTGCCCTGGCCTCCTGGATGGCCTGAAGCTGAGCAACATAGGCTCGTCCTTGTGCTTCCAGTTTCATGTCCTCTGTGAAGAGGGCGGTGACATGAGCGGCTGCAGCAGCAGCCAAGGTTGCTTCTGCCTGCAAGACTGCCTCATCAAGGATAGGGTCTGAAATTTTGATGCTGGGAGCTATCAGAAGAGGTTGTCGTTCCTTGTAGTCTGCCAAAGCGTCCCTAGCAAGATAGTTCACCATCATGGGGAAAAGCGTGGTCTCGAAGTCATCCGGAATGGCTTCGCCCCTGTATTTGTTGATTTTAGATTGGGTGAACGACTTCCACAGCAATTCGAGATCAGAGAAAGCGATTCTCGAGCTATCTCTTGTAAAGATCCTTACGTCCCCCATTTCTTTTTCCTCCTCTGCAAGGTTGGTGAAATGAGAAGAGGATGGTCCGGTTGGGCTAATAAACTGAACCAGTGAAATTACCCCTGGCTCTGCGTCGTCTAGCTCGGGCCTGCCTCCTTCTCCGGTAAAAGGAGTGGCCTTGGGAAAAGATGCCCGAAGTCCTGCTCCTCTATGCCCAAGAGAGGCCCGTTCCTCTCGGCGAACTGTTTCCACCGAGGGAATGTGGAGAATAGGTTTAATCACCGGTGATCCTTGAGGATTTGGTGGAGAAGGGGATGGAGATGACTGAAGACTACGAGGGAAAGGTGTTTATCTCTGTGTACGCCTTCTGGAGGTTTTTGGTGAAGGAGTTCCTTCGCTGGAATTGGGAGAACGTCGGTGGGGAGGAGAGTAGGCAGGAACGTCATACTTGTAGGGTAAGACAGGTGGTCCTGGTGACCCACGGAGTGCAGCGGCCAGAGAAACAGATTGCGAAGGAGAGGATACCTAAGGTGGAGATGGAGGAGGAGTGGAAAGCCCAAGGGAGATGTGTTGTCTTTGGTCTGGTTGAAATAATACCACAGCCTCCGCAGTTGAAGACCTAACCACCGAGACAACAGTAGGACGCTCAGTGGAGGCGGCAGCAACGTTATCCGGTGAATATGCACCCATCCCCTGTTTTTTAGGTCCTGTTGTTCCCCCCTCTTCATGCTGAAGAGGAGACTCCGGTCTAAGTTCCGAAGAAATCCCAGAAGCTGGCATCTCCCTAGGGGTTGTCTACAGTGTAGGATGTCTCTCAGCGGAGGGACTTGTCTCCCTAGGAGGAGCTACCTGTCTACTAAGGATCCCTCCTGATATTCGTCTAGCCTCCCTTATGAGGAGCAATTCGTGTTCGAGGGCCCTCTTCCTCTCTTCTTCAAGAGCTTTCCAATCGATGGTGACAGGTCCAGCCCCCGCCGTTGCCTGACTCTTGGATCGCAAGATGTCAACCAGTTTTT